>JAPVRG010247309.1:0-14535 GCA_029783565.1 Rhagoletis cerasi
TTGACGCCGCGCAAAATTTGGAGTTAAATTGTTTTTATAAAAATCATTTTGTATTAATAAAATTGTGTGGAAAATAATTTTCAGTGTTTTATTTAACATTTATAAAATGTCAAAATGATATTGAATTCGTATAGATTTACATTTTTATCATATCAAATGTACATATTTTTAATGTTAATTTAACATTTAAAATGTCCGCACTACATTGGATAATAGTCATTATTTTACATTTTTAATGTCAGTTTTGCATTAAAATAACAGTAATTTTACATTTCTTAATGTAATATTAATAATGTTAAAATGATAATGGTGTAATGTCAATTTTAAAATTTTTTAATGTTGGATGACTTTTGTAACCAAAAAATGTTATTTTTACGGCTGTTTATGGTATATTTTTGGTTCAGTGTAAGCACATATTTAAGCTTCATCCAAATTGAGCTGCGCTGTTCGGGACCAAATGAGATTTCAGATAACTCGACTTATTTTCGTGCGATTTCTTCAATCTGATTTTGGAAAGCATAATACGTAAGCTGCCCATCTGAATTGCAGCAGTACCATATACTCCAGCAGGAGCGCGATGCCGCTGGGATATTCAGATGTCATTGACAACACTGGGTTCAAGACGGCGGCCTTCCGCGTACATAGTATTTTTCAGCTTAGAGAAGGAGACAAACGAGTTGGGTTTAGCGGTGCGCGAGAACAAGCCCAAGTACTTCCTTGTAAAAGCAAAGGTCCTTCGACTCGGCAACCATGCGAAGACAACGAAAGCGGTTGTTGTGCCAGTTATTTTGGGCAAAATAATTAACAATTAGCATTTGGTGCAACTAATTACTGAAAGTGATCAGCTCCATCTAAACACTCCAAAAAATATTTGAATTGACATTTTAGCTTTCGTATATATCTGAATCGAATACTTATTTACTCAATAACCTGAAACCATTTACGTAAATCGCATCACTATTTGCAGACGCCCGCAATGGTCTAGATCACTTCGAACACTCTATTTGAATCGAATTAAAGTCAAATTAAGCAATTTGAAAAGATTTCGTTAATTTCACTCACATGTTTGCACTCACTCTCAACGAAAGCGTACAATGCTTGCGCTCGGCGCTGTTGGATCACTGGCTATCGCGTCGTCATTTATTTTGAGATCAAGCATATTTCACAAAGTTATTTGAAAAATTCGGCAATTTTCGAATAAAAGCGTTGTAAGCTGGAAAACGGCGACAGTTTACCAACGGCTACGTAGCGCGAAATATTAAAAAAATCTGCTGAACTGAGTGAGATTCTATTGAATTTAAAGGAAGTCGTGCGCAAAAAAGTGATAGAAATTTTTTAATTAAAAGCTAACTCTAGACAAAGTTTTATTAAACAAATTACGATTAAGTGCTTGTGAATACATACATACGTACAAACATACGAGTAAATATTTTTCTACAATTATGATTTGTCCAAAGCGCACTGCGGAGTTAATTACACTCCATTTGGCGCCCTTCAAGGACACCGATCCTGCGTGGGAAATAGGTGTTTCCAAAATAGCTGGACGTGGCATTTTCGCTACGCGCGACCTCAAACGCGGTGATGTGATTTTTCGCGATAGTCCGTTGCTGATCGGTCCCGCCGCACGCGCCGAGGATACGCTCAATTCGTGTTCGGTGTGCTTCAAAATGTTGCCCGATACGAAGTTTATGTGTCGCCAAGGTTGCGGTTTGCCCGTTTGCTCATTGTGTGGCAAGAAACAGCAACACAAATCCGATTGTGAACTTTTCAGGTCGTGGAAACCCTGTGAACCGGATGTGGCTAACTCTTTGCTTATTCGTTTGCTTTGTGTCGCACGTGCCATCAATTTGGCGAAGGATCAACGAGATCTCATCTACTGCCTGCAGGCGAATTTGGATAATAATCATCGCACTGAAGTGCGTAATGCCGCCAAAGGTTTCAGGGAGTTCCCCACCGACAAGAAACTAATTGAAATCATGAATCGTACTGTGGCAGTATTGCGCACGAACGGATTTGATGAGACCGCCGATCGCACCAATGACAATCAGGGATTCCCTCATCGCGCGCTATACCCATTATTCGCTGTCATGAACCACGATTGCATTCCCAACTCCTATTACACGTTCGAGGAGAAGACCAGGAATATGGTGGTGCATGCCTCAGTAGATATACCAGCCGGCACTGAAATCACTACGACCTACACAAAATTATTCACCGGAAACCTTGCACGACATTTGTTTTTGAAAATGAAGAAAGGCTTTACCTGCAAGTGTCCGCGTTGCTCCGATCCAACAGTAAGTGTGTGATCGACAGTGATATTAAAGTAAATGGGTAAAATTAGTGGCTCAAGTGGTAGCATATTGCAGAACTACAAAACAAAGTGATAGAAATTTTATATAATACTTAGGTATTAGTTTTGTGGAAAAGTGCTACTGTCAGTGTTATAAATGTTCCTAGAGTGCGTCGGATTTGGAAAAAATATCATATTTATTGAATTTTAATATCGATATCTCTTTACTGTAGCTCTTAAAATCTCAAAAAATAGATTCGTACGACCAATGCATTACTGAAGTTCCTCGAATTTATTTATGATTGAAGGATTTGATAGATGGCTGAAACGAAACTGGAAGACTAAGGACTGTTCCATTAAAACATAACCACCCTATAAGCCTGCTTGGCAGCTGTATGAAAAAATTTGAGCCTTAAATCATATATAATGAGCAAATCGGGGTTTCGACCTCGTCTCTTCTGTGGCTGGAGTGTTTGTTCACATTCGTACGACATAACTGAGCTGGCGGAGTCGCTGTATCCTAATCCGCGGCACTATGTCTATGTCGTTGTCTGCCTTAATCCAAGCTCTGGATAGAGCATGAACGTTGCCGGCGGTGCGCCCGCATCTTGAGAAAAAAAGATTACAGTTGATAGGCAGGCATCTATGTAGCCACTTAAGTCCGTCCGCTTCGCAGTTAACCAAAATATATGTGTGGCCTCGCACCCAACTTACCTTTGTTGTATGTTTGGCTGATTTTTCGTTTAGATTATTCATGCATTACGTCCCAACTTTTGACGAGGTTCCAGAATGTTCTAAGGATATAATGGAGGCTCGGCTGTCCGAAAAAAGATTAACTGCCTGCAGAATTAAATCTGAGCAGATCAGTCACCGGGTGGCCTCCTGTGTGGCTGCAAGTTCCGCTTGAAATACGCTGCAACGGTCTGACAGTCAAAAGTTTAATTTTAAATAGCTTTTTCGAGTATACACCTTTGCCCACTTTTAGGCTAAATTTTGATCCATCGGTACATATTTTGGAAGAGTGTGAGTACGTTTCGAAAACGGAGTCTCCTTCTCAATCGCTCCCATAGAAAATTCTTGTAGTGAAGCCGTTTTTAGAGACTAGAGTGGGAGGTGTATAGAATTTTGAAGCGCCTGAATGCATTACTGCTCGCTTGTGGTTTACCATAAAGGTCGTAGGGAGAAGAAAGCTCATAGTCTGCGGTATTTGCGGCCTGTAACGCGCAAAGCCTGGTAAGTCTTTCGCAGAATCCTTCTCTCAAACACTTCAAGGTCCGCATCATTCGATGTTGTTGATTTGTTGTAGCGGCTTACTTAGCTCTGTCTAGATCGGTTTGTCTCTCTGTCGTTGTCACCAAGTTCAACTAAAAGGAGGCCCAAGAAGTTTGCCACTCCCATTGGATGGGTCCAAAGGGAGGGGGGCGTTAGTTGGCGTTGTGCACGCTTCTTCATTGTTCCATCGTCTGCGGAAAGACAGAACAAAAAAAAAATTGACCCGCAGCGATTAAGTTCAGCAGCTTTTACTATCTTCTCCTGCAACAGAGTAAAGAAGTCGCACGATACATAGCCACTGTGGCTGAAACTCCGTTAGGTAATTAACAGCTCGGAGACGTTTTTCTAAATTCTGTCGTGGCTGGTGGTATTGCCCAACGTCATTTTAAACAACCAAATTAGTGTCACGGAGATGCGAAATTCAGACATCGCAGCGTAGAGGATACTCTTTTTCCTTCTATCGGAGGCGGCTTTAAAACCGATTAAGAGGTGGTAAGTGTTGATCCTCTACATGCGGGTCTTTTCCAAGATTTGGAGTATGGTAAAAACCTGGCCTATGGTGGATTTACCAGGTCTAAAGCCACAATGATAGTCTGCAGTAAGTGATTTGACGATACGCTCGATAAGACCGTATTGCCAATGTTTAAAAGACTTTAGAAGACATAAAAGATTGAAAGGAATCGTTAATTAGTGCCTGATATTCAAAATTGAATAAATAACATTTTTGGCCGATGAAAGCTCGAGTTGGTTACGCTAGGTTTGGAAGGCGTTTACGAAAACTTCATACTTCTACTCCGAGCTATATTTGCCAGGCACATCTGTATAACCAGTAATGTTACAGAGAATCATCTTAAGGCTGGCTTCCACTATGTCATATTTTGACGACAAAATTTGTCGACATATTTTGACACAACATTATCTCGTTATCCATTCCTTCACCGATTATATTATGGGCCAGAAACGGACATGTATCCAATTTAGCAACACATGTACACGACTGAAGACCTATTCTGATCTAAATCAATCGATAAACCATTACTTAGTTCCATTTGACAATGTGTTTTCACTTATTTGGCGACAAATACCATTGAATTTGACACAGTGAAAACCAGCCTTTACTGTTTTCAATGGAATTGCACTACGGTTATACATATCTGCAAAGCTGGTTTTGATCCACCATGACTGGATGATGAATCGGATGAGTTGGTATATGCTGTATTTGCAGTCTAATGGCGCCATCAGCGTACGTATCGCTCAAGAATGAAACTGGCAGTTGAGTAGTAGCTGTGTGTACTTGCATGAAGAGCGCCATATTGGTAACCCTTGCGTCGACGGAACCAACGAATGTTGGCCAACTCTCAACTTTTGACGCAAATAAGGCCGGCAATGCTGACAGTTGTATAGGCGGCGGTACTGGTGCAGTTTATTGTTGATAGGGTTATCAAACGACGCATATTACTGCCAATATTAAGAACCTGAAGGCAGAAATTAGTTTTTTTGAAACCGTTCAAGAGCTGTTTGTAAAAACCTTTCGTTTAGGCCCACTTTGTTGCTGATAAATTTTCGGAACCATAAGCTGCTCTTTTACCTAGGCGGCTACAGCAGGCTTTTGTTTGAAAACGCAACATCTTCATTGTGGCGTCTCTTTAAGTTACGTACGCCACTTCCTTCGCATACTTTTCCGGCATTGACGTGCAAGTACCCATTCTGACGGCGCTATAAGTGCAACATAACGAGAATAGTGAACGGAAGTCCAGTAGCAGCGTTGTTTGTCTGTCAAAATTGTGTTTGTGGCCATACAATTTGTATGAAGTAAGTCGAAACAAGAGTGTTAAGTGAATTTGGCTATAGAAAATGGCAAAAATGTCACGTTTGTCTTTCAGTGTTCACAAACCTTATTCGGGGACAATTTGACACATTAGTGACTTTTTGAACTTCCCGCAATACTATTTGATGTAATACTATTCTTCTCAATTACAATCTGTTTATAGACTGGTAATACAATTTTTTAGGGAGCTGTGCCATTTGGTTTGCGTCTCACAGTCATTAAAAGCAGACAATCTGAAAAAATGGCTTGAGGGTAAAAAACTTTGGTTGAATGAAGAGATCATCACTGAAACTAGCCTCTATTTGAGTTTCGAAGTATTTATTTGGGTCTAGAAGAATCTGTTTGTAACTCTAAGGGTATGACAGAGAATGCAAAGCTTAACGCTTTTAGTTTTCCTAAAGATCGTTTCGTTTCAATAGATTATCTCCAGGATTTTGATGCCCAATAGGGCTGCGTCAGTTACAAAGATTTGCGAAATTATATTCCCTTCTTCTTGATATGTCCAAGTCATGGCATCCGATATATATCAAGGCATCTGAGTCCCTGCACCTTTCTGAGTATTTTCTCATTGATGCGTTTGCCTAATACTAAGTAATTACCAAAATGTTATGTAGTGGAGTCTATCTAGCTGGGAGCAAAAATTGCCATCATAAACAATTTCCACGTGCCTTCTTCCACAGCGTCGGCAATCAAGTACTTTCTCGTTACCAAAAAGAAAAATAAAAAACAGGAACAAATTGTAAAATCTTCATCACAGCCGCCGGCCATAACTTTCCACCTTGACCTTGTCTTTATTTCTATGGGAAAATAGCCAGAAGTGTTCTAAATTTGTGTGCGCTTAGTCTTTTGTTTTTTTTATAACATAACATCAACATTTGATAGCAAGAGTCACAAATATACATATTTAAAATCAAAATCGACGTAAATATATTAATAAATTACTAATATTCTAGAAAACAGATGGGACAAAAATAGCAAACTAATAAGCAGCACAAAAATAAATAAATAAATAAAATACATTCTTTAACATACTGTGAATAAATTTGAAATATAAATTTTCTTTTCTAAAATTTCACTATTACACATGCTAATATCAACCACTTAACAAATCTCCTATACTTAAGCATTCGACTATTTAATAAATTTGCTTAGGATCTAAAAAGTCAGCAAGGTTTTTTTAAGATTAAAAAAGACTACTGCGGCTTTTTGTGAGCCAATTGCTCTGATCGAAAATGATTTTTCAGCATTGAAACATTTATTAGCGCGCGTCCGCCTGCTTGCGATGCGTGAGAAAATATACGACCAAGCGATATTTGTGTTAAAATCGCGTTTGCAGCAACCCTGCAAAAAACTGTGCGACTAATCTCTTAAGAGAGTATTCCCTGTTTAGTCTCAATCGGGTACAATGGGGCATCAATTAGTCACATAAAGTCTCAAACGGGTATTATTGGAAATCAATTAGTCCCCGACTCCTCTCTAACGGGTACAATTAACGATTTAATGATATCTAAGCACTTAGTCAATGGAATTTCATGTGTGGCGTTAGCAAGTAGAGAGAGTATACGGTTAGCAATCCAGAGAACCCTGGTTCGAATCGCAGCTGGCGAGTCGCTTTTAATACCTGTTCGGATATAAAGGGGAACAATTGGTCTCTTCAAAGGACATGCTCGAACAAAAGGGAACAGTTAAGTCCATACAAAGGGGTGCAAAGTGGCATTAGTCGCATGTTCCTTTGCGATTCATCCCGGACACATTCCGCACTCGTCGCATTTTTTGCAGGGAAAGGCATTTTCTTAGAACTCATACTACTTAGGAAAAGTACATGTGTATATACAATGGAAAGGAATGTCATTTCGCTGGGTGCAAAATGTTGCTGGGCAACAAACACCAAATCAAATTGATTTTGATCGAAATATGAAAATTTAGAAAATGTATAGAAAAAATCATATATGTACATACTATGTGTACTATATGTAGTATATGTATATATGCACATACATAATAGGGTGGGTCGAAAAAAATGAAGTATTTTTTTTCTGATCCGACACACGAAAACTAGTTCCTAGGTACCTCTAGAAAGTACTTACCAAATCTGAGCTCTTAATACTAACGGGAAGATTATGCTCATCATAGTTTTCCATTTTCAATTTAATCTCATATAAAAATGGTCATATCTTATCACCAATAGATCGTTAAACCAGTTGCATCGTCAATATTTATAGGAAATTGAACGTTCTACTTAAATGGTTTATTTTCATTAATCTAACCATTTAAAAGATATTCAAGGTCAAAGATTGAAGTATTTTTAGGAAAATTACTTTTTGTTTTGAATTTTTGTAACTTACTAAAAAAAAATTATTGTCAAATGAGTTTCAATTATTTCTATAGGAAATTGAACTCCCTACAAAAAAGGCGTCTATATTTTTTTTTTTTGTTTTTTTTTTTTTTTAATGAGTGGGCATTGGAATTCTACTGCGAATATCTTCTAAATGGTTAGAGTAATCGATTAACCACACTGAACCTTTGTTTATAGAGCTCTCAATTTCCTATAGAAATAATTCAAACTCATTTGACAATAATTATTTTTTAGTTAGTTACAAAATTCAAAACAAAAAGTTATTTTCCTTAAAATACTTCAATCGTCGGCCTTGAATATCTTTTAAATGGTTAGATTAGAGCGTTCAATTTCCTATAAATATTGACGATGCAACTGGTTTAACGATCTATTGGTGATAAGATATGACCATTTTTATATGAGGCTAAATTGAAAATGGAAAACTATGATGAGCATAATCTTCTCGTAAATATTCAGAGCTCATATTTGATAAGTACCTTCTAGAGGTACCTAGGAACTAGTTTTCGTGTGTCGGATCAAACAAAAAAATACTTGATTTTTTTTGACCCACCCTAATACATATACATACATGCGTTCGTATGCCAATCAAATACCATAGAATAATTTTTTGTTTGTGTTTTGCTTAGTTTTTGGCTTGGTTCACTTTGAGGTGTTAATTTAATTAGTAATAATATTTTGGTACAAAAATAAACATGTTGCCGTTGGAAGGGAATCTACATACAATAAGTGTTCGTTGTACAATGAGTAATAAAATTAAGATGAAATAGAATGGAATGAGCAAGTAAAACACGAAATAAAATTCCAAAAGCAAAATAATCAGTTATGCGGAAAACTGAGATAAAAACAAAATTAAGGAAAACAAAAGCAAGAAGTGCGCTCAAGTACATATATACATACATACGTATTTACAAGTGTATATTTGTACAAACATTGTACATATGTACATAGGGATGTGTGATTGACTGGCTGAGTGATCATTTCCGACCTGCTGCTTTCGCTCTTGAACTTGTGGCACACGCAGGCAATTTGGTAAAAAAAAAACGCCGGCTGTCAAAAATACGTAATTAATTGGCGGGCATTTTGCTAGGAATCCCACTTAACGACACAATTAAGGGATTCACAAGATATCTTTATATATTAATGTCTTTAAGTCGGAAATTATTTTAATATAAAATAACAGTTAAAATGATTTAAAGGGATAATATGGAAAATTGTATAGAAACATCTTGGTGTAGCTAAAAACCCCTTAAAACAATTCAATATTTATTTTGTATTACAAACAAAATCAATTCTTAATTGCTCAATTAGTGCTTTATTGAATGTAAATCGAGTCAAAATTCCCAAGCAGCTCCCATAGGCCCTGTTTCGTGATAATCATGTCACAAAATACATTGCCAATGCAAACTGCTTAGTGCTCATGGGTGGCAATATATGTATGCACATATGTCAGAGCTTATTACTTGATATCTATTGCTGGAAATGAACAGTCCGTCTGGTAGTTCAACAGCCATATTTTCATTGGAAAGAAAGCGTGGTGGTAGCACCGATGAAATTTTTTTACCCGTGGGTTTCACCCCACGTAGCTTACTACTTTTCCATATACTGGCAGTTGAAAATGGAGCTTTGATACAACTACGTCTCATAGTCACAGTAAAAATAAAGTCTACTCTAAAGTTAGTAGCATTTTTTGACATAGTTTTCAATAAGATGTCTGTCAGCTTTATCTCGGTTATGACTACGGGCCTATGTTTTTATATAGTTACATTTTATAGAAATGCATTTACTACAAACAGTTTTTGTATAGTACACTTATGCAGTATACATTTTTCATTTATATTTTTCGTAAAGAGATTTTCTGAATAACTCGACTCTAGCGCCATCTATCTATCTATTTTTCGTAAAAGTATTTTTTCTTTCTGATCCATAACTAAAGCTCTTTTTGCTTTTTCACAAAATGTTCCAGCTGATTTGCATCAAACTGCTCTTCTCAAATCGAGTCTCTGTCTTGCACAGCATTTCTATTTCGTGTCGATGTTGGCAAACGGAGTTAGCAAATGCCTTTGTGCTTCATTGCCATGCATAAGCCCTCCATCAATCTTAGAGCTCCATTGAAAATGTCACCCGAATATTCCTGACCTGTAGCTCGTTTCTGTAACTCTTCTCCACCGATTATTTCTTGTCTTAGAATGTCTTCACTGAAGCCCTAGCGATACATTTCCCAGAGTTCTCGAGGATTCGATGGTGCGCATATTAAATTGCTTAAATTATCGCAAACAAAGTTCGTATTTGCTTTGAGTAACACGTGGGGGAAGCCTCGGTCAGAGTTGTGTTTCAATGCTGATCCTTCTCAAGTAAGCCCAGTTTAAAGCATGCTTTTCTATACGTTTGGCATTCTACTCCGTCTACGGTTTTCAAAGCTAAGAATAATGTACAAAGCATCGAACCAATATATATCAGGGTGCTTTGGAAGAATTGCCCCAGTTTCCTTCTATTGAACTTCCTTGTCAATGTGTACCACGTATAATATGTTCAAACTAAATATTTCTTAGCACTCTTTCGTTTTCACCCAAATTTTCATGTTTCATATAACTTGTGTATAATATAATTAAATTTGACTTTTGAAATAGGTGGCAACCCTATTTGAAATATATCTAAGAAGCTTCTCGACGCCAAAGTGAGTTTAAAGCAATCAGCAGCCTCATCCAATCCTATAACATCGTCCCAATTAATATCAGAGGAAACATTATTTAAACACTAAAAATCACATACATATATTATAATGAAAACATATATGTACATATGTATTTATTTAGATCATCTACAGGAATATTAAAAAACTGGAAAATAGTATTAAGGGAGAGCAATGCAATTCACAATCAAACAAAAACTGTTAGCCCCTCAGGGATGGACAATTAAATTTTAAAATTGTACCTAATTTGTGGAAAAATTTTACCTAAAACCATGACTCTAAGTAATGTTCGTACCGAGTTTGGTGGGGATTGCAGCTTTTAAACTTTTCCAAAATACCGTTACACAGGAGGTGGGTGTGGTTACCGTCCGATTTCGCCCATTACCATCTTAAAAATAAGGAATATTTTTTTTTTATAGTTCACCTTGAAAGGAATTTCTGTGAGCATTTTTAATAAAACCATGTTTTGGAAAATATGAATCTTTTTCTTCCAAATTATATAATCTGACGTTTTAAAATGCTGTCTATCTAAGCACGAGATGCTATAATTACTTTACCGAGAAGAAGTAGACGCTTAACCGCTACGAAACGTTCTACACTCTAAGGGCTGGTTTCTCCAATAAGACTTAGCCTAAAACTTAGTTATAACTTAAGTTAGCTTCGATTTTGTGCTAAGCTTTTTTTCAGTTTCTCCAACTGAGCGACTTAATCAAGTAACAAGGTTAACATGATCCGCGACTCCCTCATTTCGATTCTGAGAATACCTTTAAACTCGTTTTACGATTTGGCAGCACAGAAAGTTCAGGGGGCGATGAACAGCTATCACTGGTTAAGTTAAAAATGCACCGCTTTGAATTCAGGGGATTTATTGTACATGCTTTTATAAAACTAACTAAAGTGCAGTGTTTATAAGTAAGAGCAGTTGCTCGTAATTTAAGAATCATATATCATGCAAACACAAGGCAGGCACTAACATTTATTGAAGTGTTGAAGTGAAACTTCTTACTCGAGTCCGGAGATGGTTGCGTTAAATATTTAACACCAAGTCATAAAATCTGTATCGTTCGTTCGATCCTGAAAAGTGAGGTGTCAAATGAAAGGGCTTGATCTGTAGATGTGCAATGTGGTTTTAGTTTTTTAAAGCGTTGCCATATATACGAAAATCAAATTCAAGTTATTCATTAAGTTAAATGAATTATCCCAATATGGGTATCAAAAGAAATGGTTTTTAATAAACTGTATTTTCTAGCTACATGTAGGAGGGTTGCCACATGTTTCAAAAGTCAAATTTAGTTAAATTATACAAAAGTCTTATGCATAAAATTCTAAAGAGTAAGCGTGAAAAGAAAGAGCTCAAAGAAACACAATTAAAATATATTTGATGTGCTTGAAGAGGCTGGCCACCTGTTTAAAAAGTTAAACTCAAATTATTGAAGCGAATCTTATTATTACAGCTCCGATATGTTTACGATAAATATTTAACGCCACGGTAAAGGTAGTATATGGCGGGTATAGAAACCGAATAGCTGCGTTAAACGCCAGTTGGGCGGGGAAAGACTAATGCCAAAACAAGAATATAAACAAAAACAAAGATAAAGATAAAGATAAAGAAAAGATGAAGATGAAAATGAAGATGAGGATGAAGATAAAGATACAAATAAAGATAAAGATAGAGATAAAGATAAAGGTAAAGATAAAGATAGAGATAAAGATAAAAATGAAGATGAAGATGAAGATGAAGATAAAGATAAAGATAAAAATAAAGATGAAGATAAAGATCAAGACAAAGACAAAGATAAAGATAAAGATAGAGATAAAGATAAAGATAACGGTAAAGATAAAGATAGAGATAAAGATAAAAATGAAGATGAAGATGAAGGTGAAGACAAAGATAAAGATACAAATAAAGATGAAGATAAAGATCAAGATAAAGATAAAGATAAAGATAAAGATAAAGACAAAGATAAAGATGAAGATAAAGATAAAGATCAAAATAAAGATAAAGATAAAGATAAAGATAAAGATAAAAATAAGGATGAAGGTGAAGATAAAGATAAAAATAAAGATAAAGATCAAGATCAGGATCAAGATCGAGATAGAGATAAAGATGAAGATAAAGATAAAGATAAATATGTATTTTGTATATTAGAAAACATCGCACACTTCTATCTTTCTGGAATTTCCTCTATTAACTTTCACTTCTTCCGCGCGTAGGGACTACACGCACTGAGTTTTTTTTGGTTTTCGAGTGTTGTATTAATTTAAAAAAAATCACCTAAAATTTCTTCATAAATATCCATACATGTTTTCGTAGTAGTGGCACCATTGGAAGATGTTATAAAAAATGAACATTTTGACAGCGCTCTCGCGAGAAAAAAGAGTTTCGGATCATGTTATCAATGATGGTAAGTTAAGTCAAGAAAAAGCTGATTAAAAGGTAGGCTAACTTTTGGCTTAGCCTAGATGGTGAAAATGAATAAGTCCAAAAAATGGCTAAACTAAGTTAAGTTGAGTTGGAGAAATCGGCCCTAAGTATATATTCCCTGGTGGCATGAAAATTATACCCTTTTAAACAAAAAAGTACCTTTTCCGAAAAAAATCAAACTTTGTATGCCGAATCATTTTGGCGAATTCAAGGAAAGTTATCGAAATGGAAAAAACTAACTTTTAACATTTTTAGAGATCAGTTGGAGAGTTAAATTTAAGAGGGAACAGAAAATCCCTATCTTTGTGACATCAAGAATACCTCGTAAGTTCATTGAAAGGCATTGAATTCTAGAGCAAGTTTCGAAATCGGAAAGAAACTACGCCCTCGGATATATTGCTAACTTTGAGTTTTCGAGAATTACCGTTAAATGGGAGGAGGGCGGGGTTTTTGTCCGATTTCAAATATTTTCAAGTTTGCTTGTAAAGAGGCCAAACGCAATATGTACGTATAACACGAGAAATTAATTTTTTTCTAAGAGTCATCTTTAGCCATTGGGCCGTATTTCTATGTACTCAAATTTCATTTGTTTGCCGACAAATGCACGTACGCTTATATATGAATGTATGTACGTTTAGAATAAAACCACTTATTTCACAAATTTCATTGGAGTTCTTGCAATAATAATAATAATACTTTTTTGGCGCTTACACTTTTGTTAAGTGTTTGGTCGAGCTTCTCCTACAATTTTCATGTAAGAAATACATACACTCGGAGGATTAGGAATTCGGGAGTTTTTGCTGAGCTCAGGTCGGCTGAACAAACTAAAAACTACTTGTTGAAGAGCGGGACTGTGGCAGAGATAGTGATCGATGCTGTCAACTTCTTATTCGTCTCTGCAGCTGAGAAAGAAATCTGAGCTGAGAGAGAAGTGTTCAAACCTTGTGGGAGCTTTAGATACACCGTTTCGGGAAGGGTGGACGCTGTGAATCCCCGAGCGGCTTCAATAGTGGCGTTGTATGTAAAAAATGTGGCTTATGTGGCATACATATGTGTAAATGTGAAAGCAAAAAAGCTGTGTTTCTCGCGAGCTCATGGACTGGGCGTAGCTGGTTTAGAACCATCTTTATAGATAGCTGCCGATTCTGAATCTAGTTCTGTGGCATCTTTCCATGCGTTCGTCTCTGCAATTCTAATTGAGAATTTGTTGTCTAAGTAGACTAGAGGAGTTAAAGTAGATGTTGCAGATTATTTACCAGAGTTTCCAGGAAAAAAATGGATACATATAGATTTTGCAAATAACACAGTACAACAAAATTTAAGATTTCAAAAATTCCCTGGGGTCTCTCAACGGCTTCTAAAGCTTTTGGGTCGACTGAATCCAAATCTGAAGGCAGAATTTTCGGGTCAGCCTAGGGTTTTTGTAGAGTACTTGATTTATCCAGAAACCGGCATTTGTAGAAAAAAATGTTGTATTCTTTTTAAAATCATTGAGCAAGTGTAACTAAAGATTTTTGGGGTCAAGGAATAATAATCTGATATTTATTTTTAGATTTCACCACATACAGATGTCGCTGTATTGCGGAAATATGGTGTTTTAGTACATTTTCTACTCATTTTATTTTTAGAAACAAATTTTATTCAATATACATCTATCTATCTTCACACTATAAGA
>JAPVRG010247373.1:0-11627 GCA_029783565.1 Rhagoletis cerasi
GTGATTTTTTGAACAAATATTCCATGATCTATTAGCAAATATCTCACCAAGCTTCATGTTTTAATCTTCTAAAATGAGTGAGTAATAGCCAAAATCCTCTTATCTGAACGATCGGTTGTATGAGATATATATTATATATAGCTACGATCTTACTGATTTTTTGAACGAACATTTGATGATCAATTACCAAATATCTCACCAAGTTTCATGGTTTAATCTTCCAAACTGAGGGAGAAATGGCCATAAATCTTTTGTGTGAACGATCGGTTGTATGGGAGATATATTATATATAGCTCCGATCTTACTGATTTTTTGAACAAACATTTGATGATCTATTAGCAAATATCTCACCAAGTTTCATGGTTTAATCTTACAAACTGAGGGAGAAATGGCCATAAACCTCTTATCTGAACGATCGGTTGTACGGGAGATATATGCTATAGTGGCCCGATCCTACCAGCTCCGACAAATGTCTAATATAATACAAAAATACATCTCGATACCAAATTTCACCGAGATATCTCAAAAACTGAGGGACTAGTTTGCGTTCAAACAGACAGACGGACAGACAGACGGACAGACGGACATGGCTTAATGAACTCAACTCGTCGACCTGATCATATCGGTATACTTATTGATGGGTCTATCTCTGCTCCTTCTGGTACTTACAATTTTTTAGGCTCGGACCAAAGTTAATATACCATTTCATGTTCATGAAAGGTATAAAAATAACGCTATTGAACTGTTCTCAGCCAAATCCAGGTAAACTGAATAGTCGAAATCGCATTATATTGTTTCTTTGTAAATAAACCGTTCGTAGAGAGAGGGGGAGATTAATTATGTGACATTTTCTATTTATGACTTTTACTTGTCCCTCTATAAGGTACGTATGTTTTTTCTATCAACTGTCACTATGATTTTTTTCCACCCACCTCCTTATAGTCGAACGAGTTCACACATTTTGCAATTTCGAGCACAACCATCTCAAGTTGTACCAACGGTCTCAACTGTACGGCTTGCTTTAGATGATATTCCAAAGCGTTTGAAAAGTTACCAACTGAAATTAAGAGTTACCAAGTTACCAAAGAGGAAAAAAGTTACCATTTTTGGTAATAAATTACCAAAGTGGCAACCGTGTGTGTGAGCATATACGTGTGAAAAGAGTACAGTTGAGCTGTACGCGTGATATGAATTGCCCAGTACTGGTCTAAACGCGTAAATGCCTCGTAACCGCGTAAATCTCGTAAATAAACCGGCAAATTTTTTACTTCACTTTAGATCATTGGTCGCAACTTTTTACATAGTTTCTGGTATAAGACTTAAAAAATAGAGGATGTACTTAATTATTGCATATGTTTTCAATTCTTTATCAATTTCTATCGCAATTAGGGAAGCTCTTGGGAAAGTATGTTTACCAAAAAAAATTTTAATATTAGGAAAAGTAGTTAGCAAATCGTTAATATCTTAATATGTGAAGGACCGATTAAAATAAAATTTCAGTGCGTGAAAGGCGAAATGTGTAGCTATCGATTAGCATTATAAAGTTTGGCCTAGGTGAATTTTTATTTTTTTCCTTTTGGTTGTCTCTTTTCAGGATATGCCCATATGTAACTTGTTAATTTTTGCGATTGAAATTTCTACTATTATATATTTGTAATTATAAGTAATTTGCAATTTTTGGATTATATGTATTTCGGAATTTTCGCAGCTTGCAGTATTTATATTTATGTAACATAATTAATTTTTTGGTTGTTTGTATGTATATATGATTGTACATAAATATGTGTATTTGTTAATTTGTAAGAGTTTTTCATAATATCTATGAATATTAAATAAATGCTGCCTAATAATTGAGTTATAATTTATTTTTGTCAGCCTTTTAATTTTTTTTACTAAATGACTGCTTTAAAATATCGTTATTCACCGATGACTGCAAAATGAATAACAAAAAAGACTGGTGACTTCAATTTTGCAGTCTTTAGTAAAAAAATTTACTGAAAGGCTGCAGTTAAAAATTGCTAGTCAATGAATGTGACTGCAACGATTTTCAGTCACGTTGATTGCATTACTTAACACCTCTGCGACAGCGCAACTAGCACACCGAAGTTTCAACTGCCCCGCTCTGCAGCCGTTTTGCACTAGTTCAGAGACAGTTCTGAAATTTGTATTCCGGAACTAGCGCTTTGCCAGACTGTCTAAATTTGACTGCAGGGTTTATTTTCCCTATCATCATATACATACTTTTGTGATTCGATTATGGTAGGCATAATTAAAGTACAAAATGAGCTTTTACAAATACTTCCTTTGTACTCAAATATCTTCAGTATTTAATTTTCCAAAAAAAATAAGAGGTTTTGGTTAGCTATGAAAAAAGTATGTTTATTATTAACTTCGTAAATCTCATAAAATCAGATTATAAAAAAAGGAATATCATTTAATTTTACTAGCTTTACGAGGTTCAAAATTAATATACTTTTTTCATAGCTCATCAAAACCTTATTAATTTTCAATAAATACAAGGTGGCGCAAAATTAATCACCCTATCGGAATATGTTATAATTTTTGCAAATAGCGTCGTACGTCAATCATATTTGACATTTTTGAACTAAACACCTGCATTACAAACAGATAAGCAATGGAGCGCTATACTCCGCCAGAGCGTGGAATAATTGTGTAGATGTTTTTGACCAATAATCGGTCGGTGATGTTGGCGCAGTGTGATTAGCGTCAACTCATCAAACATTCCGGCTCTTAGCTGCTCGCCTCGAACAGGCTGGAACCACATGAGACCTTGCAGGCCGTGGCCGTTACCGGATCAGTCGTTCGGCCGAGAATAACGCGATTGTCAACCAGACGACAGGCCACGCAAATGGGCATCACCAGACGGAACCTACAGCGAATTTTAGTGAAAGACTTACACATGTTCCCGCACAAAGTGAAAACAGTGCATTATTTAATGTCTGTTGACCGTCAGTCGCGTGTGAATTACTGGCAAGCCATCCTCAATCTCAACAACGAAGAGGACGATTTTGTGTCGGAAATCATCATGAACGTGTGATGCACGAAGATCCATTACATCCACTCTAAGCCACTGTGTGGTGCAGCGTTGACGCGGGAGGCTTGACTGGTCCGCATTTTTCTGAGGGCGTCATCGACAATACGGTCACTGTTACTGGCGAACGCTACAGGGCCATGATAAACGACATCTTACTGCCGGAATTGGATGAGCGAGGTTTGATGAACATGTGGTTTCAACAAGACTTTGCAACCGCGCAAACAGCACGGTCCACAATGGATATTGTGAAGGAAGTATTTCCTGCCCGCGTAATCTCCCGTTTTGGCGATTTGGCATGGCCAGCAAGATCGCCCAATGTAACTTCTTTCTTTGAGGCTACTTGAAGTCGCAGGCTTATGCTAACAAGCCTCAGACAATCGCAGCCCTTCAGGAGAATATTCGGCAGGAAAGCGCACAGTTATCATCGGAAATCTTGTGGAATATCATGAAAAATGCAAAAAAAAAACGGGCACAAATGCGTATCAACACTGGCGGCAGCCACTTTACGGATATCATCTTTTCCACTTAACAGAGAAAATTGTAAAAGTCCAAACAAAGATTTCGATTACACAAAATCAGTTTTTTTTATTTAGTAAAAAAGTTATTCAAAACAAAATTGGATGATTAATTAATCTTCATATGCACACAATTTTATGAACACGATGGCAAACATGTGTTGGCTTATAGCAAAAACTAGAGAACGACCGAACCTCGATTTTTAAGGCCGAACCGAACCGAGCTTCGGCTAATTTCGGCTGAAGCCGAACCGGAACCGAACCGAACATTTTCAAGGGCCCAAATAATAACCAAGCAATGACTTTTTAAAAATGCGGTATTATTATTAATAAAAAGCCAAAAAGGTGTATACTTAAATATCCATCACATTAATTTCAGGTTATAACATACATACATATGTATACTTATACAAGTATATTTGTATAAATAAGAAAACTTGTTATGACAAATGCACAGGTTGTAATCGTTTAATGATCAATGTTCGGCCAAATTTAGGCTTTTTTTGCCGAGACCGAATCGACACCAAACCGAACTTTTGAGGCCGAACATGGCCGAAGCGGAAGCTAAAGTTCGGTCGTCTCTAGAAAAAACTAAATTTTTATGGAGTTATTCATTCAAAGAAATTTTTTCTTATTTTCGCTTTAACTGCCGAATGTTCTCGACTGTGAAAATGGTCCTAAATGTTACCAAATATTTCCTTAACCCGCAATGATATTACCTCCAAAAAATATTGGAATCGTCACATGGGGTCCAGTGGAGCCCAAGCAAACATACAGATCGCATGTGCGTTCCTTTTCATGTATCGACTCGAATGTTCGGCCCTACTTAAGTTTAGCACTTTTTCTTCTGAAAGATTGCAAATGTTGGAGTAGTGTCCGAGTAATGCTAACAGTTGCCTTCGCAAGCTTGTTTAATACAGATTTTTTCAAAATTACAATTTCTGACACATTATGCGGCCAGGAATTATTTAAACAGCAGCCAACAACGCTCATTAATTTACATATATGTCCCATTCAAATACGAAAAACCGAAACAAAGCATTTAACAAATATCTGAATCCGCAACGAAGCGTAAAACGCGAACGATTGTCGTCGATATATGTTATATATAGACATACATATGTATGTAAGCATACTCTCACTGATATTTATATCCATAAATATGCAAACATTGTCCTGCCTACCGGCCACCTCACGTGGCAATTATAATGGCCTCGTTAATGAAGCGCCGACTACCGCTCAGCAAACACATTCGCAAAACTATGCGGTCATATGTTTGCACATACATATACTCGTATAAGTATGTATCGGTGATGTGCTCGCGCTTGGTTGGTCAACAGCATTGTCGTATGGGTTTCGTTAATATACACAGTTTTTGTATCCTTTGTTGGCTGCAGCTAGTTGTTGATGGCTTTTTGAAGTTGCCATGATTGCGGATTACGATGATAAATTAATGAATGCACATTAAAAATATAAATGACCGCCACATGCCGCGTTATCAGTCGAAAAGTGGTGGCTCTCTTGCCATCTCCGGCCACCTGTGTTTCCTGCGCAACGCCCACAATAGTTCAGCCGCCGCACAGTGGTGCCGCCCCCTACATTTTTTGGAAAAATTAGGAGTTGGCCTAGGGCTTTAATTTTTCGTATGTAACCTTGATGGACAAATGTGAATCAAAAAAAGACCAAAAATTGGTGTGATCGGTTTGTTTTAAAGTATACCTGCCATACAAGCCTAACCTCGAAAATGCCTAAAAAATGCCATAAAAACACACCAATGAATATATGACTCCGAAATTGTGTCCGTATATTTATTATAAGTGAAGACTCTAAAATGGTCGTGACCGGTTTATTCTAAAGTATACCTCCCATATAAACCTAACCTCAAAAACGCCTAAAAATGCCATAAAAAATGCGTCGATATGTGACTCCGAAACTTTGTTCATATGTTTGTAATAATGTTATATGTGAACTCCCAAAAAATGGACGTAAACGGTTCATTTTAAACGCCTCAAAAATTCTATAAATACCTAAAAAGTCGCAAATATGCGCCAGTTTTTTTTTTCAGAAATCGAAACAAAATATTCTGGTCCCTCATTTTTCTATAGCGAAGAGACGGAGGAAGACCGAGGAAACAAAGCTTTTGTCCATCAAAAGTGTCAAAGTCAGCATTTATAAACTATCATTTTTGTTTGCGTATATATATATTGAAATATTTCGACTATTACACTGATTATTTCTATATTTTGACAAGTAAATATTATGGCCCGTAGTTATAGTCCCAAGTTAAAACCTCTTATAGTTAAATTGAATCTTTAAGTTAAGAGCAGACTTTAAGATTTAGTCGATTATAGATATGTTAGAGGCAGGTTTTTGCCATATTGACACAAAACAAGGCCATTCATATAAAATAAAAAAAGTAACCAATCACTATTGGGAAAACTTATTATTGACTTTTATAAATGGCGCAGCAAGGCGTAGATAAAAAACATTGTGAAATATAATTTATGAACGTAAATAAAATAGATTTTAATAGGAAATATACAACACGCGACAAAATGATACTGTCACCCAGTGCGGGCTACTTATTTTTCTCTCAAATTAATTTTAATTACTTCTTTGTCAAAGTATATAGATGTATAGATGTATATCCAAATTTGAAACTTTGTAGAAAATTTGAAAAAAAAATCAACAAAGCTTCATCGAAATTTCACCGCTTTTCTGCAAAAGGGCCTTAGAGGAGGCTTTTAAGATTTTAAAACCACGTCAACCTCATTTTAAACTTAAAACGCCGTTTTAAAGATAAAAGGCCTTTTAAGTTGACTATGATATAGTTAAAAGAGTGTTTATATTAAAATACAGTTTTAAATTTTAAAACCTGCCTCTAACTTGTCTATAACTACGGGCCTATATTTTCATATGAACCTACTACGAAAGCAATCAAGACAAAAGTTATTAAAAAACAGATTGCTCAGTTGAACAAAAATTTTACTTCTTCTTCTTCTTTATTGGCGCTGTTACCGCCTAAGCGATTTAGGCCGAGTCCAAAACAGCACGCCAGTCATTTCTCTTCTGTGCCAACTGACGCCAATTGGAAATGCCAAGTGAAGCCAAGTCCTTCTTCACCTGGGTTTTCCAACGCAGAGGAGGCCTTCCTCTTCCTCTATTACCAGCATCGCGACCCGCGAGTTTTGGTTGAATAAAATTATACTGACCTCTGCTACTTTTATTTTTTATAAAATTGTCAATCTCCTAAAATGTTATAATGAATTTTTCTTATTCAAATATTGCTTTATAAGTCTTAGCTATTAAAGTATAAAATTTGAATGTTCACAAAACTGAATTTTTTCCGCCGAAATCCCACTGTGCGCCGCTCTGCCCTTAGCCGAGACCGAATGCGTGTCGCTGTTTAATGATGGCTAATAGAATTAAAGTTTGCGGCCGAATAATGACAAAGCAAAAACGTCGTTGGCTACGTACGTACATATGTACATACTTTTGTATGCTGTTATCAACGCTATGCACAGTGCAAGTAAAAATGCGTATGTATGCATCAGCTGCGCCACTGCATTCCACTGCTCTGCTTTATTTGCTTAAATGCTGCGCCACGCCCCCAATGGGCATGTGTCAGTGGTTTTTACACAGCACTTTTTAATTCAACAATTAATGGCAAAAACCCAAAATCTGCAGCGTTTTCAGTTTTAATCGAGGCCAAAAATGGCTGACAACAAATTTTAATATGATAATTAATACGTATTGTTATTGTTTTTGTTGTTGGTGGAATACAAAGTGATGGTTAATGTGAAAGTGTTGTCGATTTTGTTGTTGCACCAACTCTGCTGTGACTAATTTTAATACTTAAAGCCGAGAAGTCCATTTTTAACGAAAAGCAAAAAATTTAGACTGATGTTGCAATTAACTAATTAATTCGATCATAATTAATTCCTATATTGTATAATCAATATATGGGGCAGTGATTATTGTCTGTACATATAAATGCGACTGACAGCTGAGTATTTTTGTATGAAGGACGTCACAACGCATAAGTTGGCACATCGGACGAAAATTAACAAAATGAACGCTTTTGTTTACATCGAAACTTTTTGTATGTGCGACTGTCAATAGCGAGTATTGTCAGAAGAGGTGGAAAAGTATTAATTTTGAGTTCTCTATTACTGAACACGTCATACACACAAAGTTGGAAATTTGAGTTTGAAATGAAAACAAGACCTGCGCTGTTCTTTGTCTACAAATCAATTGATTACTTTTTCAATTGCTCTTATTCCAACGCTTACCACACTTAACAAGCACTAGTAGTAGCGGTACGCCGATACGGCAACTTATGCGTTGTGGATCTGGCGTTTTCTGTATAAAATCTTATAATCTACAAATCTATCAGTCTCATAAATGTGGACACAGCTGTAAATGTCAAAAAAAAACATCTCTATACCTGCCTTAACCTGGTATGGATTTTACATTCTCAAATCGTGTCATCGCTTTCAATTTCATTTATTTCGGTATTGGTCGACACATTGTGCACCATTCTACATTTTTTTGCGATGTTGCTTTGGCCAGGGCTTGAACCCAGGCCCTGCGGAGTGGAAGCGCGCACTGCTTACCACTACACTACAGCGGCCGCGAGTGAAACTTTAGTAAATAGAAAATTGTATCTCTGTTTTTGGCTTTTTGTTATTTCGGGTTTATACTAAGCAAAACAGATCAAAGCCTATAAAATTAAAATTTCATTAATTCAGTATTGCCGCAGATATACATACAAACTGTTCAACCATCTCTTTTTATTACATCCCTGGGTTTTGGTGCGGAATATGTATTATCTTCCAATACAACACAAAGCTTTTCTGGTAAAGAGCTAACTCAGTGGCAAAATTTATTTTATAAGGAAATATTATAATGGAGCTGTTCTTCCGCTTTATATACGTTTTGGGTTTGCTTCTTTATACTCGTTTGGTGTGATGCAAACTTAAAACCAAACAACTGTCTCGGAAACAGGGACCAAAAATAACCGCTTAATACACTAAATTACAAATTTGTGTGTTTTTTGTTCACCGAATGCCACTATCCAATTTATATTTAGAATCGCTCGCTGACTCCGAAAATCGAGTTAATTTTTTCAATTACCGTTATTCAACTAAAAAAAGAAGAGGTTCCATTTAATGGCATATAACTTACGAACCAATTAAACAATCTTAATATGGAATAAAAAAGATTAAAGCTTACAAAATTTCCGCTAAACGGCGTATACAATACTTTTCTATATACGTAGCATTTTCTGAGAAATTAATTATTCATTCGACATTTTTTTTTCCGAAAAAATGAAGAAAATTCAAACTTTTAAACGCGAAAAATAAAAGAAACAACGCCCATTTTTTTATATAAAAGCTTGTTCTTTTCCGAAAAAATCGAACTACTAACGAAGAAAATCGAGGAATAAATAAAAAAGTTATAAATGGGGAAATAAAAATGGCAAGGATTTTTTTGTACAAAATATGAGCAGAAATGAAGGTTACTCATACGCCATGTACCGTACATATTTCATACATAAAATCATTGCGCATTTTCATTTCTCCATTCATAACTTTTTTATTTATCCTTCGATTTTCTTCTTAAATAGCTCAATTTTTTTGTAAGGCCCTTATATTTGGGAACGAAATTTTCCAAAAATTCTTTATCTCTTTTATTTTTCTCCTAAAGTATTTAGTGGTAGTGAAGAAGTTTTCCACCATCACTAAGCTGGTGATAAATAGTAAAAAATCAAATTTTTTTTCAATATATTTAGTGCTAGTGAAAAGCTTGGTTCACTCAAAATTTAGTGCACTACTCTCAACTCTGCTAAATAGTTATTTTGGGTCAAGAAATTACTTGGAGATACATATCCCAGCTTTGGCTCGCGTTATCGTGTGCTCAGACAGACGACCATCAGACAGACAGCCAGACATGGCTTAATCGAATTTTCTGTTCATTTATTTTCATTTTGGTACGTACGTATATGCATGTGTTATATACATTTATCTTGCTTCATTTAGCCTGATACAAACCTTAGAACATTTTATGAAAGTTTTGTCTTCTTTAAATTTTTAAACTCACAGTTGCAGGACAGTGTCCAACTTTTCCTAAAATAGCTATTGTTAGAACTCGTTAGATAATTATTAAATTAAAAATATCTACTATTAATCGCGCAAAATCGTTTGTGAAAATAAATTTTTATAAATCTAATTCCAAACATTTTTATTTCAAGATTTGCTTTGGCCTATTCCGCGGTAAAAATTTAGGCAGACTTTTATAACGTTAAGATTTTATTAGCATTATCTACCATTAAAAGAACGTTAAAACCAGTACTTAGCTAATATTTTTCACACTTAGCAGACATGGAAATAGGAATGTTACACTGGCATACAAAGGATGTAACAGCGCCTGCAACAATATCCGCACGAATGGTGTTTGTTGCTTGGCAAAACTGTGTAGTAAAGTAAGGTAATGAGCCATCAATCAGTCAAGCAAAAAATGTCATCAGTGTCACAGCAACAACAACAACAACAACAACAACAGCATTCAAAGGCGGAAACAGCGAAATTTTGTCGTATGCGGGTGGCATTGGTCCACTAAACATGATCGAATGCTGTAAAAAGCGGAAATTACCGAACGTGATGTCAGACACCGCAAATTTCAACGCATCCACGCTGTGCACTTTTATTATGCCACATCCGTCCGCGCAGCACCAGTACACGGGCAGGCTGATAAGGCGCAAATATTAGAAATAGAGTAAATGTCAGATTTAGTCGATCGCAGGAGTGTGTACTCGTGTATATATATGCAGGTGTGTATGTGTGTGTGTATATGAGTCTAAAGGAGGGTGTAGATGTAGATGGGTTTTTCTTTCACGGCCCATGTCACAAAACTGTTGTTGGATGCTTTCAAATTCGGCGAAACGACCGTTCGCACGATTTGCCTTCTACGAATTACATACACACATACTCGTACGTATTGTATGGGGTTTCTTTGTTGTTTTTGTGTGGAAATTATAGCTATTTTTGTTAATCGTGTACGGAATGCACTGCACAGTTTTATGTGCAACTCTACATACCATTAAAAGTTCATGCAGCCGCTACAACTCTAGGCACATACCAAGAGCGCACTGTGTACACTCCATCATGTTTGCCATAATAATCAGCATCATCCACATCGCCATCAACATCAACATTGCCGATGCCATCACAATCTCCGGTGATGAACGTGCAACCGTCATCAAAGTAGAATGGCTGTTATGAGCAGTACTTAACCAGCATACTTGCATACATATGTACACAGGCGTGCATATGAAAGTACGCTCCTTCCCATCACACATCGCACATCTGGTAGTGCAATATTTTCTTGTAGTATTGTACTCTTTTCATCACTTCGACTTTTATGCACTCACTGAGCGAAGCATCGAGATGATCCATCAAAAATGCGGCGTGACGTTGCTGTCGCTGATGTTTGATAATGGCTTTGTTGTTGTTGTTGTTGTTGGTAATGACCGATGGTAATATACAATTTGCCGACTTGTTGGTGGCAACTGATGTTTGCAGCTGGTTTGCGATGTGTTGGTGTTTTACGACGATTTTACATGCCAATAAACTGATGAGCCATGGAACACGTACGGTGGCGAACATCTAAATAGGGAAGAGACATTTTAGCGAGTTTTGGCTATTTTGGCTTTGTTTGAAAAATGTGTATTATCTTTAATAAAAATATAGCTTACTGACTGAAACAAACCATGCAAACCAAAATGTCGAACTTTGTAGAACCTATCTATATACTTATTTCTCAAAGGTATTTTTCTGTTACCAAAC
This sequence comes from Rhagoletis cerasi, assembly GCA_029783565.1. Taxonomy (NCBI): domain Eukaryota; kingdom Metazoa; phylum Arthropoda; class Insecta; order Diptera; family Tephritidae; genus Rhagoletis; species Rhagoletis cerasi. The sequence goes on from JAPVRG010247373.1 coordinate 11,418, forward strand.
GATATCTCCTTTAATATTTTATAAAATTTAATGAATGATATCTCATTTTGAAGGGGAGAAGCTCACGTACATGCGAAAAATAGTCACGTTGTTCAAATTTAGTTATTTATTAAAAAAAAGGGGGTTTAAAAAGCTGAAAGCACTGTTTCCGGTCAATAAAGCGCCATATCTTCCATAATAATTCATCAAATTGAATGATTGAAACACCAT
>JAPVRG010247384.1:0-14712 GCA_029783565.1 Rhagoletis cerasi
TGGCCCTTTTAATTGTAAGACCTCATTTCGTGCACAAAAAGAGAGATTTCTGGTTATATCCTAAATTTCTTTAAATTTATTTGTTTTGGTTAAAAAAAATTTCATATCATATTTTTAAATTGAGTGTAAATTATGTACATATGTTAAGTGCTTTACGTTTTGCGAAAACAACTTTAAAAGTACAAAAAATGCACCTAACGCAAACCTAGCCTTAACACAAAAATCCCTCTCACTTAATAAATTGTAAGAAAGTCTAAAAAATTGCAAAAGATTGTATTATTCAGTACATTGCATAAAAGGCTCTTCATTTTCCGTTGTAGTAGACGTTCTATAAGGTAGCGAAATTGTAGGAAATTCACTACTATTTCCTAACGCGAGCTTCATTTCTTCCCCGATTCTCGCGTACTTCCAAAATACAACATTGAGCTAAGGGCGTTGAAATTGGTGCTGTCACAATTACAACTGCCAAATATTTCATCAACTTAGATGAAGCAAAAACTGACGCGCTGCAAGCTAACGGGAGTTCGCGAACCTGCAACAGCACGCATATTATGGGTTGAGCTATTTCTGCGCTGGCAGAGCGATCTTAGTAAGCCGCAACGAACACAAGTTGTTAAAATTAAGTAAAATATTGCCTAATCACTGGGAAACATTTCTTTAAAATAAGGAAATATTTACTTATTTTGAACTTTAGGTTAGTTTTTGGTCGGTGGCAGCGAAGACAAGTAAATATGCTCTTAAATTAAGTAAAACATTGCCTTGATATTACTGCCGAATCACTGGAAAAATTTCTTTAAGATAAGGAAATATTTACTTATTTTGAATTTTAGGTTAGTTTTATACTTAATATGCTAGAAAATTCCTTGAAGCTAGTAAAAATTACCCGGGCAGAGCGTTTTTGGTCGGCGGCAGCGAAGACAAGTAAATATGCTCTTAAATTAAGTAAAACATTGCCTTGATATGACTGCCTAATCACTGGGAAAAATTTCTTCAGCATAAGGAAATATTTACTTATTTTGAACTTTAGGACAGTTTTATACTTAATAAACCCGTAAATTCCTTGAAGCTAGTAAAAATGTCTTTAATACTGAATTGAGTACGTTGATTTACTTGTGGCAAGTAGAAATGTTCTTTTAAACTAAGTAGATTTGTCCTTAAAAACGGCGTTTTTTCCTTAAATATAGGAAAAGTACTCACTTTTTAAGTCAAGTACTACGTTTCCTCAAATTTAGGAGAATTATTTTTATGAGTGAACTATTACCAAGTAGCTAAATACAAGCCAAATATACGTATTAGGGTGAGCCCAAAAATTACTAATAAAAATAAAAAAACCGAAATATTTAAAACAAAAAGTGAATTACTTAATACTGCTAACGACCACCAAAGCAAAGCCTTGTTTTGAGGTGCACCCGAGGTGAGGTCCAACCAAAAGGTTACGAACCCACTCGCACTACCTCCCGAGCTGCCGGGGATATCTTTAACCCGCCAAGTGACTGGGTGCGGGATGCTAAAAAGGTTGGGATAGGGAAACACAATAAAAGGAAGCGTGCCGACACAGACACACAAAAAGAAAATAAAAACGATATTTATCGGCGGTCGGTGGGCGTTCCGACCGCAGGGGTGCTCCTTGAGAATATGGTTCCCGAATCCGGTGCCGACGTCACTACGCCTCGACTGGCGCCGCTCCTCAAAATTGATTTTTATTTTTTTTTTTTTTTGCACTACTGCAACCTAAGTGCCTCGCTTGGCACTTACTATACCTTTTTATTTGAAAGAAAACTTCGCACTACACTCTATCAAAAATCACTCACGCTCGCAATAAAGACGTTGCCTTTCTCAAAGCTCGCTTATAGCTGCCCCGGCACGCAGTTACGAGCCAGGCCGCAACCAACGCACTGGTACGCAAACCTTTGGAGTGTCAGTGCCGGTGTTGTTGGTGCCCGATAAATTGGCGCCGGCCCGATCACTCTAGAAGCAGAATTGGGCGCTCTAGCAGTCGCCACCACGGCGCACACTAACAACACCATGGACTTGCCATTGCCATCATACGGCGGACAACAAAAGTGCCGCAATAGGTGAGAGCAAAGGCGACACCCCTACTACGGGTTTTCGCGTCATCTCTCATTCCTACATTCTTACATTTTTACCTTCGGTCGGCACTGTTTTGGAGACTTTTCCCCTTTGCGGTGGCGCCTCACCGACAACTATTTGTTTTGCTAAACTTGAGCTCATACTATCACTAGAGCGTGTTCATACATATGTACACTTGAGTGTCGGCAGACTTCACTCCTATCGGTTGGAGTGAAAGGAAATAGGTAAATATAACGAAGGGGAACAAAAGAATATTTTGTTGCGGCCAGTACGCGACAACCCCACCCATTCCTCCTTAAAAAGAAAGCTTGCTTTCTTTTTCCAACAAACCTATTTCCTATCCATCCCTGTATGGTTTTAACTCCTTCACATTCCAAGTCACTTTATCCCGACCTGCTTCGTCCACCAGGACATACTTCCATGGCGACACCTTACTTTTTACCACGAAAGGTCCTATGTATTTCGGCGCCAACTTCGCCGCGAAGAAATTTGCCGCATCTGATAAAACAAAATTCTTCCTCCAAACTAGCTCTCCTGGCATATATTTCACATCTCTCCTCCTGAGATTGTATTGCTTCGCTAACTTTTCACTGGCCTCTTCTAATCTACTAAGACCTGATTTCCTCGAGCCTCCTTGCCCTCTCCTGACAACTAAACTTCTCCTGCTCTGCCAACGACTCTATATAACTCCTACTGCCTTCCAACGCCATTTCCCTACCGAAATTTACAAAATATGGCGTGGCTCCTAAAACTTCATGCTGCGCTGACCTAATGCAGCAAGCTACTTTAGCTAACTGTTGGTCCCAAGTCCTCTGATTATCCGATACATAAGCCCTAAGTGTTGTCTTAATTATCTGGTTTATCCTTTCGGCCGGATTAGCCTGCGGGTGGTAGTGAGCGGTGTACGGATTTGAGTACCATACGCACCGCAGAGCCCTCGCAATGCGCGACTCCTGAACTGGGGTCCATTGTCGCAGACCACCGACCGAGGAACTCCAAACAAAAGAAAGACCCGATCCTCAAGAATCTTACAGATGCCCCTCGCCGTGGCAGTCCGTAAGGGGAACAAAAGTTGAATCTTAGAAAAATAATGTACCATTGTTAAAATATACTGGTAGTCTTGGGACGACTTCACCAAAGGCCCTACTAGATCGACACAAATCATTTCCCAAGGCTCGACCGCCTTGGACCTCTCAACAAATCCCCCAGCTGGCTGTTTATTATCAGGCTTAACCTGCTGACAAACTTTACAATTACGAACGTATTTCGCAATATCCGCTTTCATCTGCGGCCAATAAAATTTTTGGGCAACCCTAGCGAACGTTTTTCTGACGCCCATATGACCGGCCAACTGGTCATCATGGCATTTCTTTAAAACCTCCGATCTTTCCTCGCGACCTACAACCTTTTTCCAGTCAGACGAAGCACCATAAACAGAAGGGAATCTCGACCTAACAAATTTTTAGAGGTAGCCACCTTCTACTCTCCACGCCGGGTATGATAAGGGTTCCTTTTCAACAGACCGAATCATTTTCGACAGCCAAGGGTCACTAGTAGAAACTTCAGAAACAACCGGTACACTACAGGACAACATATCGGGAACTACATGTTCCTTGCCCTTCCGGTGAACGATCTCAAAATCATACTGCTGCAACTTTAAAGCCCAACGCGTCAACCTACCGCAGGGGTCCTTCAAGTTATTTAATCAAACCAGAGAACAGTGGTCAGTAACAACCAATAACCTAACGCCCTCAACATATGGTCGCTATTTCTCAACCACCCACAGGACCGCTAGACACTCCTTCTCTGTCGTCGAATAATTTTTCTAATTTTTATTCAGGGACCTACTCAAATACGCTATAACCCGCTCACCGTCCTCAAATCTCTGGGTCAACACTGCTCCTATACCGAAATCAGACGCGTCTGTCTGGATTGTGAAGGGCCTCTCAAAATCTGACAGGTGCTGTCACCAAGCGCTCCTTCGCCTCCCTAAAGCTCCTTTCACAACCTTCGATACACTCGAACTTTCGGTTTTTCTTAGTTAACTCGATGAGGGGCCTAACTAATTCCGCGAAATCTTTTATAAATCTACGGTACCAGGAGACTGTACATATAAAGGACCTAACCTGCTTAACATTCTTCGGTCTCTCGCTGTTAACCATCGCTTCTACCTTCTCTGGGCATACGTGTAGACCGTGCTTGTCTACCACGTAGCCTAAATATTTCAACTCTGACCTAGAAAAATTGCACTTGGCCCTATTCAGTCTAAGACCATAATTAGCTAACCTATCTAAAACTAGCTGTAGAATCTCCAAGTGCTTTTCAAAGCTATTAGTAGCGATGGGAATATCCTCCAAATAAACAAAGACATGGGGCTCTAATTCTGGGCCTATAACTGAATCTATGAATCTCCTAAACTGGAAGAGACCTCTACCTGGTACCGTGAAAGCTGTGAAGGGCCTCGACTGCGCCTCCACCGGAATTTGCCAATAAGCGGACTTTAGTCCAGGCTGGATAAGAACCGCGCGTTCCTTAGCTTGTCTAAGGTCGCCGAAACATAAGGGAGGGGGTAACTATCCTTCTCTGTGCACTTACTCAAAACTCTATAGTCTACACAAAACCTATAAGACCCTTCCTTCCTTCTTCCTAATCATAACTACAGGGGACGCCGAGGGACTATGCGACTTCTCAATGACACCCTTGTCGAGCATATCCTTCAGTTCCTCGTCGATACGTGACTGTATGACAAGAGACACGGGGTAATAACGTTGCTTGACAGGTTCGACTCCTGCCTTAACCCTAATCTTATGCTCGACAAGGTGGGTTCGACCTAACCCTTCTGGCATAGCCTTGAACGCACGGGCCACTATCTCCTCTAAGGCCCTAGACTCTCTACTGCCTAGTTCGGAGTGGTCCACTATCGCCGCCAACGACTCCTGTTCCGCCTTGGTCCAAAAATTAAAACCAAGGATAAGACTCTGAGTCAAACCGGGAACTACGAGGCACTCCAAGAGGACCGCCTTGCCCTCTACCTCGACTGGCAACGACACCGAACCTAACACCGAAATATTCCAAGCTAACCGACCAATCACATTTCTCGACGCCCCAGAATCCAACAAAGCTCTAAAATTGTACCCGAAAATCTTTATATCCAAGTACGGACGCTTATCGAAGCCGTCCGCTACCAACGAATACGCCAACCGAATATTCGAATCTTCAAAACCTACTTTAGCCAGCTGGGAGTTAGCAGGATTACTAACTCGCCCTATTAGACCACACGACCTGCTTTCCCAGGGCTCTACCTTCCGTTTCCCGACTTTACCGACCTAACATTCGACTTCGTATTCGACCAACTATTCGCCCTACTATTCGACCGAGACTCCGACATAGGCTCCGACCTAAATGGGTTGTGGTGCCGCCGATCACCTCCACATGGGCTACGTTGGGCACCCTGGGCACCATTCGGCTTCGCTGCACACACCGGGCAGTCCCGCTGCATGGCCCTAGGCCTACCGCAACCGAAGCACTTTACTCCCTTTCTACAATCTGCCGAAACATGACCGAACCGCTTGCAATTAAAACAGCGGGTATTAGGCCCCACCCTAAACCCTTCGTTGCCCTTCGGATCCGTAACCGTTGCAACCTCTACATCCACTGAGGCATAGGCCAGGTCAGGTTCCAATAGACCCTTGGCCTTGTGACTTGGTGGGGGAACAAAAGCCTCAACCGGCGACCTAACCGATTCTAACTTCCTACCTAAGGCGACTAGTTCCGCAACTGAACCTGGCGAAACCAGTCCCAGCTGCGTTTGGTAAAACGGCAGAAGATTCGCCCGAATTATTCCTAACATCCTACTCTCGGACAACGGCTCCTGTAACCTACCAAACCTCATCGCCGCTACGTAAACTCCGATGGACTCATTCGCTCCCTGAGTCCGCCGGCGAATCGCGTCCATCAACAAGTCGCCGTAGTTGGGGGGCATAAACTCCAACTTCAACTCCTTAACCAATTCCTCCCAACTACCTATCGTCCGCCTAACCGACCTTAACCACAACAGCGCCTTACCCGAAAACAAGTCGGCCGCGCCTCGAAAAAGTTGAGCAGGGGTCATACCGCGGGCCTCGCTCAACTCGTCGACCCTCTCTAAAAACGCGTGAACCGAGAGACCCGACTTCTCGCCATCGAAGCGCACGTCCCACTTCGAGAGGTTTTCCGGCTTCAGAGTCCCGGATGACTCTACTGGTACGCGCGCCCGCTCCTCGGCCACCTCGCCTGATGCCGTTGCCGATTGCCCTGGTTTTTTTGCGCCCGTTCCTCCGTACGCTCCGGCTCGTCCGTTTCGCCATCTGCTTCCTGCAGGTCAGCTAAGCAAAGCATCAACTTGCTCTTCAGCTCCATTTGCTGGGTCATCTCCGCGGCGTTACTCGGTTTCGCACGCCCGATTCTCGAAGACCACTACTGCTTGGTCATAGCCTTGACCCCGGTCGACGGTTTCGCGCCCTTCGCCAACTCGCCCATCAACGCCACGACCTCTTTCAACTTAATTTCTACCGCGTCCCGATCCTCTTCGAAACTAAACGGGTAATCCTGGAAGAGGACCACCGACCCCCCTCGCTCCAAAAGCCTAGACGCCCGCAACGACTTCCGCATAGCGTCCACCGACGAAACCGAGCAGCCCCGAGCCTCCATCTCGTATGCTAGCTGCTCTTGAGACAAACGATTAATTTCCATATTATGTAAAAGCAAATAATTCAGCGAAAACCAGCAAAAAAAATCCGAAAATTAAAATAAAATCAGTAAAAGCAAAAAAAACTCGTTGAAAATTCCAATTTGATTAAATTAACAAGGAATAAAATCCAAAACCACACAAACCCGAAGTAAAATTCGAAAATTATAACCCACAAATTTTAATACTGACAAAAAAAATAAGATAAAACCAAGGAAAAGAAATTAAAATGCAAAAGAAACTCAAAATTTGTAAAAACAAAGCCTAAAATTTATTTTAAGTTCGAGGACTAGTTATATGTCTACTTCCGACCAGTTCGCGGCCAGTTGCTCCCTAATGTCTATACCTCAATTTACTGCTGGGTGGTAAGCCGCCCTATACTAGCACAACAAAACGACCCTATCACGCGACACAACAGTAGAGCCTAACCACAAAGAAAAAACAAAACAAAAATAACACGCACTACTAATACGGCACAGGCAAATGTAAAAACAACAGGCAAAATGCAAAGTAAATATACGTATGTAATATATAAATATGTATACAATACATTTCGCACTACACAAGGTGGAGCGGCCAAGATTTGTACGTATGTATGTAAATGCGTGTACCACTAGAGTGAACCTTTAACTTTAATTACTTTATTTGTTTTTATGTTTAATATTTTTATTTTGTTAAAATGCAACAAATATCTTTTGTTTTAATTCAATTTGAAGCTAAAATTTAAACAAAAGGCTCGCCACCACAGGAAAATTATTTTGAAGCGTTTTTTTTTCTTAATTAAAAAATTTTCCACTTATTATCTTTTTTTTTGTCACGCCCTAACACTTATCTGTGGTACTCGATACGCTCGCCTGCGTCCAAACTTTTTCCTTCAAAGGGCGTTCGCACAAAACACCAAAAAAAATCCAAGTAGCCGATTTTTCTCGCGGTTAGTTCCACCGGTAATTCCGCCACGAATCCGTTTTCTTTAAACGCCTTGCTTACCTGCTATAGAAATATAAATAAAACAAGTAAAGAAGTCTAAGTTCGGGTGAAACCGAACATTAAATACCCAGCAACGTATGAAACATCGTTTTTTCACGATGCTGAAACTTACCGTTACGTGGTAAACAGGGGTGATTTTTTCCCTTTTTCAAACATTATCGATAATATGTTTAGTGAGACTTAAAGAAGTAATTTAGCTGTGTTTGGTAGAAATTGATAAAACGGTTACGGATATAAACTTAAGTATTCATAAGTGGACGCTGTCACGCCTATTCTCATAAAGTCCATAAATATCTTACTTCTTGCTAAGAGATTGTTGTGAATACCAAATTTGAGTAAATTACCGAAATATCGAAGTTTTCATATTTCTGAAATTTTCCTTTATATGAAAAGTGGGCGTAATTTTAGCCCGATTTTAAACATATTCAACAGCTTGCTATTTTGTGTCAAGTATATTAATCATACCGAAAAACAGATAAAATGGTTACACATAGTCATAAGTGGGCGGTGCCACGCCCATTTTCACAAAAATTTGTTGTAATCGTACTTCTTGTTAAGGAACTATTGCAAACATAAATTTTTAGTTAATTAGCTTCAGTAGTTATCGATTTATCACAGATTTCGTATTTCTGTAAATTACCGTTATATAAAAATTGGGCGTGGTTATTGTCCGATTTAAAAAATTTTCGAACTGTTTCTCTGTTGGACCAAGGTTAATACTTGTGCTAAATTTGGTAGATGTTGGTAAAACCGTTACTGATATATACATATATATCCAAAAGTGGGCGTGGCTACGCCCCTTTTTCAAAAATTGATAATATTCCTATTACTCGATAATATATCATTACAAATGCCAATTTTGAGTCAATAAGCTTCAGTAGTTACTAAAATATCGCAGGTTTTGTATTTCTGCCATTTTCAATACCAACCTACCTACATACCAATTTTCATTAAGATATCTCAATTTTTGCTCGAGTTATCGTGTACACGGACGGACGTACGGACAGACAGATTTCTCTTTTCATTCTGAGCATTTTGGTATATATATGTCTATATCGATCTCGATTCCTTTAGGCTGTTACAAACAACCGTTATGTGAGCAAACTTAATATACCCTTGTGCACAAGTGCGCTCGAGTATAAAAATAAAAAACCGAAATATTTAAAACAAAAAGTGAATTATTTTATACTGCTAACGACCACAAAAACAAAACCTTGTTTTGAGGTGCACCCGTGGTGAGGTCAAACCAAAAGGTTACGAACCCACTCGCACTACCTCCCCAGCTGCCGGGGATATCTTTAACCCGCCAAGTGACTGGGTGCGGGATGCTAAAAAGGATGGGATAGAGAAACACAATAAAAGGAAGCCTGCCGACACAGACACACAAAAAGAAAATAAAAACGATACTTATCGGCGGTCGGTGGGCGCTCCGACCGCAGGGGTGCTCCTTGGGAATATGGTTCCCGAACCCGGTGCCGACGTCACTACGCCTCGACTGGCGCCGGTCCCCAAAAATGATTTTATTTTTTATTTTTTATTTGCACTACTGCAACCTAAGTGCCTCGCCTGGCACTTACTACACCTTTTTATTTGAAAGAAAACTTCGCACTACACTCTATCAAAAATCACTAGCGCTCGCAATAAAGACGTTGCCTTTCTCAAAGCTCGCTTGGAACTGCCCCGGCACGCAGTTACGAGCCAGGCCGCAACCTACGCACCGGTACGCAAACTTTTGGAGTGTCAGTGCCGGTGTTGTTGGTGCCCGATCAATTGGCGCCGGTCCGATTATTCTAGAAGCAGAATTGGGCGCTCTAGCGGTCGCCACCACGGCGCACACAAACAACACCATGGACTTGCCATTGCCATCATACGGCGGACAACAAAAGTGCCGCAATAGGTGAGAGCAAAGGCGACACCCCTACTACGGTCTTTCGCGTCATCTCTCATTCCTAAATTCTTACATTTTTACCTTCGGTCGGCACTGTTTTGAGGCGGAGTACCCTAGTGGAGACTTTCCCCTTTGCGGTGGCGCTCCACCGACAACTATTTGTTTTGCTCAACTTGAGCTCATACTATCACTAGAGCGTGTACATACATATGTACACTTGAGTGTCGGCAGGCTTCACTCCTATCGGTTGGAGTAAAAGGAAATAAGTAAATATAACGAAGGGGAACAAAAGATTATTTTGTTGCGGCCAGTACGCGACAATTTTATATGTTGTATACTTTCTGGCCCTCTGCTTTTTATTTAGAGAATGTTGGCCATGAAAATTAAGCGTAGCGATTGTCAGAATCCCACTGCAGGCAACAACAGCGCATCAAGGCACATAATACCACACACGGTCACACACGTATGTAAACCCTCCAAAAAAAGGTGTAAGGAATTGTAAGAAATAAGGAATACGCTAGCGGCGCTGCTTGCAGCACTTCTTTTACCTTATCTACAAGCATTATATTAAGTTAACTATACTCCATATTATTCCTTATTATAAGGAATTATATAATCCTTATTTTAAATGGGAGAACAAACTTTATGAACTGATGCCATCCACACAGCGAGATGTGGTGTTGATTCAAACTCAACATTTGAAAGCTCATTTACATGTATGGCTGTAGCTGCGTGTGCAAAGATGCTTGATGCAATTGGTTGCTGCCAAGGCTTTCCGGGTTCAACTCCCGTCAGACGGAACATAAAATTTAAAAATTTTCTCTTTGTTTATATTAATTATGAAAAAGCTTCCGTGAAGTGCAACGTGAAGAAAACGTGTTTGTTTTATATGGTATATAAGCCTTAGATAAGGTAATTATACTCCATGCTATGCCTTATTACCGGATTATGTAAAGCTTATTTCATATGGGGACTATAAGCCTTATAATATGGTAACCATACTCCATATAATACATTATTATAAGGAATTATATAAGCCTTTTTTTATATGAACTACTAGCTGCCCGCATGCGACGTTGTACGCTTTTTTTAAATGCTTATTAATAAAGAAACCCCATTTTTTTCTGTTTTCTATATAGATTAATATTATTTACTGACTAAAAAGATTTTTTAGTTAAACAGTGGTTTAAATTAATTCGAAGTATACATTTTTGATTTTGTCATTTAACGGCAGTAATATGGTTTGATTGACGGCATTTCCAGTTCTTGATAAAGCAACATGTAATTGACCATGTGTAAAGCATTCTGAGCGCAAATCAATTCCTACAAATTGAAAAGTTTGGTCTTGAGCTTTGTTAATTGTAATAGCGAACGAAACCTTTACAGGAAACTGAACACGTTTGTACTGAAATGGCACGTCTGATGGAACCACAGGTATACGTGAAATATACGCTGTTTTTCCGACTGCTGATCCTGTAAGAATAATGCATTCTATAACATTGCTATCCAATTTTTGGCTAACAGTCGTGTGCCATTACAAAGTGCGGATGGTCGAAAATTACGTAACAATATAACTGGAATCCCATTAGTGAGAGTTAGTTTATGAGGCGGTAAGCCAGCCGTGTGTACCCAATTTAAGAATTCAGTAGGATAGTGGACGGAATCTTCAAGGTTAAGCACTGTGTCGATTGAAGCATACTCTTTAATTTCTCCACCAATTTTTCGCATTGCGATGCTACTGATCTCATCAAGAGTAACATTCCTTGGCGAGACAATTGCTCTCTCGCAAAGCCAATTGTATGGTTTGCTTAAAATATCTTCAATATCTGGATACACTTATAAATCAAATCGTTTAGGATTGCACCATTTTAATAACTCTGGAATCTACAGTGATGTATCCGTCGATATTTTGCATACTTCCATTTCCAATACTATGCACAGATTGAGGGAACTCAAGATGGGTTGTCGTATTAGTCCGCAAAAGCAACTTCTTAATATCATGCCGCTGTTTTAAGGAATTCTTTGATGATGTCCGCTCGACTTGTCTGCCGAAAGTCCCCTCCGAAAAGAAAAGTTACGCCTCCAAAGATCTAGTCGCAGCTTCTTAAATCTCTTAAGGTGCGGTCGACTGCTTCCATTTGAGCACGGTTAGTCATAGTGCACTCATCCTATATACTATATATATATACTATAAATACGGCTTCCTGTAAAACTTTTCCCAGCGGACCATTTTTTCGAATGCTGCAAAAAGTTTGCTCCTGCATACATACATTTAATGGCAATTTAAATGTGGAGTCAGCAGTTCTGCACCTGAAAGCAAAGTTGCTGCTATTCCCGATGATACGTCCAGTTGATCTCACATAGGACAATAGAAGATTTATCAGAAAAGTTTTACCTGTACCATCTGGTGCATCGAGGAAGAATGCTTCGCCTTTGTTTTTGTCAATACTCTGAATAACTTTTTCTAAGTCGGGTACTCGTGCATGAAAAAGAAAATTGCCTGCTGATTGGCTGTCTCCGTTGTTTCTACTTGTCGCAAAAAGTTCGCCTAGTGACGAATTTGCCCCTTGATGTGGTGGTTGCTGAAAGATATTTATATTCGAAATTTCATGAAAATTAGATACGCCGTTTGCGAAATCACCTCTTACAAATAAGGGAGTTCTCTACATGGCCAATAAACGCTTGCCATTCAGCGGTTTAAAACACCTCTCGAACTGTAAAACAATCATTCAATTCTATTCTCTGTGTATCTATAATACGTGTACCGAATTTCAATCACATCGCACCATAAATAAGATATTTAGCGAATAGATCGGTTCCTGGGCTACTTAACTAAAAAAAAAGGATGCTATATGCTAATCTAGGCACAAAGCTACCTACGTACCAAATTTCAAGCCAATCGGACTATAAATAAGATTTTTCCGAATAGATCGGTCCCTGGTCCACTTTCCGAAAAAATTGGATCATATATGCTAATTAGGCTAAAACCTACCTACGTACCAAATTTTAAGCAAATCGGACCACAAATATGATTTTTTCGAATAGACCGGTCCCTAGTCCACTTCCTGGGAAAAAAGGATCATATATGCTGATTTCTTCTTTCTCGGCGCACACAACCGCAATTGTCAACAAAGTACAGAGCCGCAGCAAGGTCCTCAAGTCGCTCGCCAGCAGCACTTGGGGCAAAGGCAAAGAAACGTTGTTGGCAACATACAAGGCAATTGGCCGGCCGGTTCTAAACTATGCAGCGCCCGTGTGGTCGCCTGGGACTAGTTGGACTCAGTGGACGAGGCTACAGACGGCACAGAACACCGCACTTCGGACAGCGACCGGATGCCTACTGATGTCGCCAGAACATCATCTACATGAAGAGGCAAAAGTGCTCCCAATTAAGGAGCACAACATGATGCTCTGCAATAGCCATGGGTAATAGCGCTATTTTTGTGGCGCTGACTCAATAACACCGGCGCCATCTGTGGTGTCAGCTCACTAACTCAGCGCAACAGCGCAGTCAATTTATTTCAACACGGCGAAGGCGAATTTCAACTCAAACTGTCATATCAATCAATTCCTTAAATTTTGCACAAAATTCGTCTGGAGAATTAAAGCTACAAATCAAGGGGTCTTTAATAATTATTAAGAGTGTCGTAGTGATACGCCTTAAATATTTCTGAGTGCTTTGGAAGCGTATTTTTGCTAATAATGGCTAAATGAGCACTTCCGCGGAAACCGCACATCCGACGCCGGCAGATGTCGCAACATCCACTACATATTCAAACACACTTCCTCGCAACATTCACACAAGACACCTTAACATTTAACTTTATTCACCACTTTGTTTACACCCCACACTTGTAATACACCTACACCCACACACATACATACACAAAATGTCAAATCATTATTGTTGTCAAATCACAATCGTTTTTAGATCTCACCCCGAGCGGACGTGTCCGAACAGCCCCCGATTTCGATAATAAAATCATTTTGTAATTTCAAAAGCGAAATTTTCTGTGCCTTTTTTTACTAAAGCGGAAAGTGAAAACGTAAGCGGTAAGGACAAACATAAAACCCATAACACCCAAATGTTCATGGTCCTCCGTAGCCTTACCGAACGGCAACAAAAATTACAGGCCACAATTAAAAACAAAAATCAAAATATACACGTATATCTGTGGCAAAAGTGAATAACAATAAAAACAAAAAATAAAAAAGTTAAAATATTTCCACAATAGACAAAAATTCAAAAGCAGCCACATAAATACAAACTGGACATTTACCACAGCAAAAGTGAATAAAAACATAAATTAATATTTCGGGCGCGCCGCGTAACACACATATAAACAACGAAACTAAACCATCTAAAAATAATTCAACATTTTAATACAAATTCGGGCGCGAAATAACTACAAGTGCCTAATTTAATTACATATATACATACATCACACATCAATCAACAAGCAAACAACAACAACTATAGAAGGAAGCACTGGATCGCAGGAAGACCCAGCGAGGGAAGCGTCAACGAGGGAGAAAGGGAGGATCCGGAAAATTCTTTAACCCAAAAACTAAAACCAAAATTGAACCATTATACCCCCTACCGCCAAAGTGAGTTGTATCGAACCATTTAAGTTGATATAGTACATATATAAAAGAAATACCGATATTTGGCTGAAATTTTGGAAATAAATATATACATATATGTACATATACATATTTACATACATAGACAGTGGTAAAAATTTACGGTTCCAATAAATTTTGCAAGAAAAAATAATTAATCCGTATATAAATACACATATATGCATGCAAAAAATCTTATATTTCTGCTTTAGCTTATATTTCGTATTAAAACACACCAAAGCCCAAACATAATACAGTTCAAGTATCTACTTGCAATATATGCCCGGCAATACCCCTTCTGCTTGTACACAAAACAAGCAAAAGCAGGATTGCATATACCAATAAGCAGCAGAAATTAAAATCAGGACAACAACAACCCAATAAAAAATTTCGCGGG
>JAPVRG010247402.1:0-12886 GCA_029783565.1 Rhagoletis cerasi
AACCACGCCCACTTTCCATATAACGGCAATTTACGGAAATACGAAATCTGTTATAAACCGGTAACTACTGAAGCTAATTTACTCAAAATTTATGTTTGCAATAACTCCTTAGCAAGAAGTACGATTATAAAAACTGTTTGTGAAAATAGGCGTGACACCGCCCACTTATGACTAATTAAGTTTGTCTCGGTAACCGCTTTACCGATTTCTAACAAACACAGCTAAACTATTTCTCTAAGTTTAACTGAGAATATTGTCGAAAATGTTTGAAATGGGAAAAAACCATCCCTGTTTACCACGTAACGGTAGGTTTCAGCATCGTAAAAAAACGAGGTGTCATACGTGCGCCGGGTATTTAATGTTCGGTTTCACCCGAACTTAGCCTTCGTTACTTGTTAAAAATTCAAATTTTTTAAAGTACGCGGAAACATTAGTACACTAATATATATTTTTCTTACTTCTCAAGTTCAGGGCTTCAGTAATTCGTTACATAAATGAATGGCCTTTCCTGGAAAATACAAGTATTAGAATTTTAACAAACGGAAATTTTACAAAACTTCTGATTAATTCGCAACTAAGAGCCAAATTTAAAAAACGAAGGATATATTCGCAGTCAGTGACATAAACATACTCTAGAATATGAATGCCGTTGCTTTGTAGACCTGTGTTATTATATGATTACGGACGCGACAATTTTTAATGTGCTTACATTTGGTTATCCTTTAGTTTTCCCACAAAATTTGTATACAAGTAGTGAATAAGTATATTTTGCGTCCGTAACCCATGAAAAAAAGGAACGTTTCTTACTTCACCTTAGACCATTAGTCTCAACTTTTTACATAATTTTTGGTAAAAGACTTAAAAAACAGAGAATGTACTTAACTATTGCACATGCTTTAATTCTTTATTAATTTATATCGCAATTAGAGAAGCTTTCTGGAAAGTGTGTTTACTAAAAACAAATAAAGAGGGTGCTGTCTTCGGCTATGCCGAAGCCTTCATACCTTTCATGAAAATAAAAAAGCTGCCTTTCATCTGTTACCGTTTTTTCAGCTTAAAAATATTCAATAGCTTTTCCATTTCCACTTTAAGTATTCTGTTGTTAATGAGTGAAAATAGTGCGAAATTTCATAATGCTAACTGCATAATGGAGGAGTCGGTCAGGGGACCAACCAGTTGTATGGGAGCTATATGTTATAGTGGTCCGATTTTTCCGGTTCCGACAAATGATTAATACATTCCAAAAATACACTCACTTACCAAATTTCAGTCAAATATCTCGAAAACTGAGAGACTAGATTGCATACAAACAGACGGACAGACGGACATGACTAAATCGGCTCAGCTCGACCCTGTGATCATATAGTATACATTTTGATGGGTGTATCTCTTCTTATTCTGGTACTTACAAACATCGGACCAAAGTTATAATACCATTTCATGCTCATGAAAGGTATACAAAATTTTATATTAGGAAAAGTAGTTAGCAAATCGTTAATATCTTGGTGTGCAATTCACCGATTAGTATAAAATTTTAATGCATGGAATTTTCCAAACATATAATTTTTTGTTTCAGTACAAATATATGTATGTATGTTCATGAACTTTTTCATTTGTCAGAGTTCCATGCGTGACTTTTTTTTAGCAAGTTTTGACGAAAATATTATTTTTGTAGGGTTTTCTTCACTTCTAATCCTCTACCCATAGGTATATATGCGTGTATGATTTAAAAAAAGTCATATGCCTAATGTACACACATACACATGCATAACTACATCGATTACTGGCAAGGGGATGGAGGCATAAATGTAGATTTGCGAAAAAGTAATTTAATTTTAAATTCATGCTAATGTATTGCATGTGGCATGTACTTACTTATACTTGCAAAAGTACATTTTAAGCGCAATTCGAAAGGCTTTTATTTTTTGAAATTAGCTCAGTTCGACTCAACTTTAAAAAATATTTTTCAGTGCAATGACACGCGCAGGTGCACGCAATTTCATGCTTCGCTCACATCTCTTCCGGCTACCCACTCCCTTCCCTGATCGGTGTGCCAAATTACAGCTCCTTGGCTGAATAATCAAGTTGTGGAATAATTTGGGGTGCAAAAATGAGCAAGAAATTTGAAGGGTGTCTTTTAGTAAGCAGCTCATCAGCAAGGATAAGGTGAATTGCCAAAACTATGTGCAAGATTAGCGATTTAGTGCAGTAAAGTGCTCGTAATGATGCTTCTAAGTGTCGTTTTCTTAAGTGGATTACCCATAAAATATTTATAAGAATAATGCCTATCTAATTTTCGTCAGAAGCATTTGCACAAGGTGGCGCAAAATTAATCACCCTACCGGAAGATGTTATAATTTTTGAAAATGGGTCTAACGTCAATCATGTTTGACATTTGTGAACTAGAGAGCTGCAGAATGCAAACAGATAAGCAATGGAGCGCTATAATCCGCTAGAGCGTGGGATAATTGTGTCGATCTTTTTGACTAATAATCGGTCGGTGGTGTTGTCGAAAATCATCATGAACGACGAGGCGCATTTCCACTTAAGCGGCTGCGTCAGTAAGCAAAATCTCCGTTTCTGGGGTACTGAAAATACGCGTGTGATGCACGAAGAGCCGTTACATCCACTCAAAGCCACTGTGGGTGCGGCGTTCTTGGGGGAGGAGGGATTTCTTAGGACGTCATCGGCAAAACGGTCACTGTTACTGGCGAACGCTACAGGGTCATGATAAACGACTTCTTACTGCCGGAATTGGATGAGCGGGGCTTGGTGAACATGTGGTTTCAACAAGACGGTGCTAACGCACACATAGCATGGGCCACAATGGATATTGTGAAAGAAGCGTTTCCTGGTCGCGTAATCTCCCGTTTTGGCTATTTGGCATGACCAGACTTAATCATCCCAGACTTCTTGCTTCGGGGCTACTTGAAATCACAACAACAAGCCTCAGACAATCGCAGTCCTTAAGAAGAATATTCGACAGGAAAGCGAACAGTAGTGTAGTGTAGAAAATCATGGAAAATGCGATAAAACGGGTACAAATGTGTATCAACACTGGCGGCAGCCACTTGACGGATATCATCTTTAACACTTAACAGAAAAAGTTTTAAAGGCCCAAATAAAGATTTCTATCACTCAAAAAAAAATATTTTTTTTTTATTTAGAAAAAAAGTAAAAAAAAAAATTATGACTAATTTTGCGCAACCCTGTACATACCTTAACTTATAGAGATAAGGGCCAGTTTTTTAGTGCCACGTAAACAGCATTTATTTTCAACAGCTGGCTGACATTTGATTGGCTAATCTTAGTTTAAACCCTCTAGCTCGAGCGTTTAAACTAAGTTTAAACCACAGTCAGATTTAACCGTGCACTGAAAAACTGGCCCTAAGCGGCATAGTAAATAGTTAATGCAATAAGCTATTTACATACATACATATGTATACTTGCACATGGCGGAATAAAAAGACTACTGTTAATATTTCAATAGTAGTAAGATAAATTGGAAGCTGGGCGGAATTTAACCCTGGAATCGTTTTGTATGTACTTTTTTAGTATGTAGAAGGTATTAATAAATTGATCCGCCCCAAATTTGTTTTGAAGATACTTTCTACTGAGTTTAAGCCTCGATTTTTCAGTTTTAGGTAAAAAATAAACAAACATTCGGAGCTTCCGCATTTTTATAAGTATTTGGATGAGCATTTTCCAATTGATTTGTACATCTTGATGTCTATAATTATACGCCGACTCCGAACGTCAGTTTTCATGGCAGAAACACACTAGGAGGCTTGCCATTACCATTTGTGCGATTTTGTTTGTACTAAGGCACGAATTCTGCCCCTACCGAGTGGACATTAAACCAGCCGGTTGCAGCGACCGCCGGATTAAAAATGTAAAGACGGTAAAACATAATTATTCACTTATTTGGCATATAGTATAAGGCGGCCGCTTTGGTGTAGTGATTAGAAGTGCACACTACCATTCCGCAGGGCCTGGGTTCGAGACCAGTTTCCGACCAACATCAAAAAAGGGGGTTTTTCCATTGTCTTCAGTATAGAACAGAAAAAATATATTTTAATTTTACCCAAAGAAACAACGATATTGTACACATATTTATAATGAAAGTCATAATTTAACCGTTAAAATTGTTTTTTTATTGTTTGGATAAATTTTTGAGCGTTTTTATTCTCAGCGGAATCGTCTCAGCAACAACAACAACAGCATAGACAACAAAGGTCACAACAGCAACAGCAGCAAGAATCCCAACTTCCTCTGCAGAACGAAACACCGCAAAAATCACATTTACATACACACAGGAAAAACAACAGCAACAACAGGAAAAGCGACAACAACTGTCGATCCCAAGACAGACACCAAATTCGTGGAGCTCACAATGCCCCACCTCGGCCAATAGTAATAATTCAGAAACAGCTACAACTACTGTACCAACAGCAAGCCTCAAATGATAAATCTACCCCAGGTAAGGAATGGACCACAGTAGAACCAAAAAAAAGGCCCCGAGAAAGCCCAGGTAAGCCCAAAAATACCAAAAAACAAGCAAAACTTGATAAGTACTGACTCGGCGACTCCCAGGCTAAAGAAAATAGGTTTTCATCTCTTGAAATAGAAGACGATGAAGTCCCACAGCCCAAAGAAAATAACCCCAAGCCCCCACCAATCTTCGTTGATAAAGTAAGCAACATTACCCCCCTAACGAAGCTTATATCTGAGACTGCTCCAAGTCTGTACGACTTAAAGCTCATAAGCAGTAGAAATGAAGAGTCACGATCGGCCACATCCCTATTAACATTTACAATATGAAACACAGAAACACGAAAAAGATTCCAATCAAAAACTCTTAGAATGATTGTGAACGCTCCGCTCTGCGTCACAAACAACCAAATACACCGTGACCTTAAAATCCCTACTGTTGCTTCCGAAATTAAAAAGTACGCCTTGGCGCACCAACAGCAAAGTCATGATCACCCAAATCCTCTTATTTCTACACTCACTTCTCATACAGTGTCATTCCAGCGACTTAAAAGGATTGAATACCTGCGAATAGAATATGGTTGCGCCACTGGGTGTACTCCATACATGATTATTTTCTTATTTAGTATCTAAGTTTCAAATATATGTTAATGTTAAAAAGAAATAAAAACCGATTGCAATAAAAATATATGAGTTAAAAAAAAAATTTTTTTTTGATGACAAAGGTTTAAAACGGTCCTAAATACGCAGTCTCCATAATTCCTAGCTATATTTCAAAGACGATTGTCACCTGTTTGAAAAGTCAAATTTAATTAAATTATACACAAGTTATATGAAATATTAAAAAATGGGCGTCAAACGAAAGAGTGTTAAGAAATATTTAATTTGAACAGGTTATACGTGGAACACATCGACAAGGAAGTTCAGTAGAAAGAAACGGGAGCAATTGTTCCAGGGCACCCTGGTATATATTCGTCCGATGCTTTGGGATGTGTGTATACTGCTTATCCAAATAACTCCGGTTGCTATTGTACATTATTCTTTGTTTTAAAAACCGTCGACGGAATAGAATGCCAAATGGATAGAGAAGCATGCTTTAAACTGGGCTAACTTGAGAAGGATCAGCATTGAAACACAACTCTTATCGAAGCTTCACTCGCGTGTCATACAAAGCAAATACGAGGTTTGTTTGCGATAATTTTAACAACATGCGCACCATCGAATCCACGATAACTGGTGCGAATGTATCTTGAGGGATTCAGTGAAGACATTCTAAGACAAGCACTTGTAACCGATCCAAATCAGGAATATTCGAGTGACATTTTCAGTGAAGCTCTATTATCTATTGATTGGGGGCTTATGCATGGCAATCAACCACAAAGACATTTGCGAACTCAGTGTGCCAGCATCGACACGAGATAGAAATGCTGTGCAAGACAGAGACTCGATTTGAGAAGAGCAGTTTGATGCAAATCAGCTGGAACATTTCGTGCAAAAGCAAAAATAGCTTTGGTTGTGGATCAGAAAAAAGAATTACTTTTACGAAAAATGAATCCGCTAGGTGGCGCTAGAATCTAGATATACAGAAAATCCTTATTTATAACCTGATTTAGATGAGGTTAATAACTTGGGTGAGTTGAGAAATATTTTTACGAAGAAAGACCTGCCACATGGCGTTAGAGTCGAGTTATTTAGAAAATCCGTATTTATGGTTCGATTTTGATGCTGTAGGTGCGATTAGAAATGACTTTATGAAAGATAGAAAAACGTATACGCATACCTGTACAATACAACTACTGTTTGTAGTAAAAGCATTTCATCCTATAATTTTTTGGCCGTTTGTTTTAAACAATATTGTATATTTTTCTTTTCGCCTTGAGCTCGAAAAATATACAATATTGTAAAAGCATTTCTATAAAATTTATTTATGAAAAACATAGGCCCGAAATCATTGTCGAGATGAGGTTGACAGATATCCCCTTTGAAATTTATGTCAAAAAACTGCTACTAACTCTAAGATTAGAATTCATCTTAAATGTGACTACGCGGTATTGTTTTTAAATACATCGAAGCTGCATTTTTAGCCGCAAGACGGAGTTGCGGGTATCAGCTAGTTGTTTATAAAAAAAGTAGCGAAAATAATTTTTTCATTCAAAATACTTAT
The DNA here is from genome assembly GCA_029783565.1 of Rhagoletis cerasi. Lineage (NCBI taxonomy): Eukaryota > Metazoa > Arthropoda > Insecta > Diptera > Tephritidae > Rhagoletis > Rhagoletis cerasi. The sequence goes on from JAPVRG010247402.1 coordinate 6,656, forward strand.
TTTTCCGAGCGGTAACTATTTTTTATGACCGAACGACATTTTCATATGGGACCGAAAGAATACAAATTTTTGACATCTAATATGCATACATACATACATATATATGTATGTAGTACTCATACATCTTTATGTACATATATGCATAAAACATACATACGTACGCATATACCCAGTAGAAATTTTGTACATACGACATCGCTGTTGCTGGCATGAACTTGCGGCTGTGTATACATGCCAGTATAAATTATCCTTCATTTCCATTTAACACGTGTGGTTTCTCAGAGCGTATGCGTACTCTAACCATACACTTGTACTACTGCTGTATGCATATGGCTACATTAATGCTTCAAACATGCAAAAGCACTAGTACAGCATGCATACAAAATATTTCTTGCTCACTACCGTTGGTTTTTTATTACTCATTTTGGCTTAATTTTTAAATTATATTATATCACACAACACGGCCGTCTACTAAAAAATTTGCACAATACTGAAAATGTTATCGCGCAACATGTCCGTTTACAAAACTTTTTTCACTAGACAGAAAATTTTACAAAAATTGTGTGATGTTGTACAGTACTCAAATTTATCAGGAAACAACAACAACGTACGTTCGTTTGCAGTTCGTCAAAATTTGACTTAATTTTTGGAAATTCGTGACTCTTCATTTCTACTGGGTACGTCGTATAACTGCAAATGTGTTTAAAAGGATTCATCTCGCGATGTCCTTTGTCATTGAAGAAGAATAAAGTAGATATGGAAGTCGTTTGCAGCTATCACAGTAAGAGCAAGTAAATATTTGCTCAAAGGCGCTATTTTTCGAAAAAAAGTTTAACAAATGACAAGCTGGAGGAAGTGAGAGCAAGAATGCGTGGCAGAAGTAACAATGGCATTCGGAAGAGGAAAGACCCCATTACGGACGGCGATGACTAAGGTGAAGGCGAATGATAGTGAGTATACTGTTATACGATTCGGTTTCATTATTTCCCTTGTTGCGGATGTGTTGATGCTAACATTTGTTGCTGTTTACTGTCGCAATCGTACCTATGGCGGCTACACACATATTTACAGTGAAACCCTTCTTTTAGAGCTTATTTTGAATTATTTACACTAGTTATAACTGAACAAAAAGGACTGAGCAAACCGAAAGAGATGTTTGCATGAAAAAACATTTCATTTTGTCTGTGGAGTCCTCATTTTCAGTTAGTTTGCATATATATATGTATCTAAGGACTTGTTTTATATCTTCATGCTCTTATTTTTTCTTCCTATAAAGAGTTCGCATTCGCCAAAGAGTGGTTTTTTTTTTGATTTGGTAATGAAGAGAAACTTAACAATAGAGGTATGTATGCCAATTTTGTAAAAAATTACTGCCCGCGTCCGGCCAAGAGAGAGTTCGGTCAAGGGAGGCCCATGGGAAGGGTCCATCCAATAGAGGTGTACGGTAGTAGAGGTTACACTGTGCATACATACATAGATACATACATATGTAACAAAACACCAGAGCAAAGTATACAGTAATCCAAATAAGCAAAACAAAAAAATTTAAATATGCTTACTTGACAATTTGTTTGATTGTATTGGTTAATACATATTTGTTCACAAGTTGTCATTTGCGTTAACCCAAAATCCCTGCAAACCATGCTTTCAGTGTTTTCTGAGTAATAGAGAAATATTAAAGAATTTGTAAAGAAATCAAAATTTCCTTTCCGATTTCATGGCGAATTTTCTAAGATGAAATTTATGGTGTACACTTCGATTTGCTTATGAAATTTCGGAAGAAAATCGGTGCAATGTAAGGAACTTTCTCGAATTTTTTTCAGAATTTTTTCAGATTTCTTTTAAAAAATCGTACAGAAGTTTCTTTACGAGTTCGTGTCAACCGCTTCATATGATTTTCTTTAAGGATTCGTACAAAAATCTGAACAAATATCCGATATTCTTAAAGATTTCGGGAACTTTGGTTTGCAGGGATGTTATTCACTTTTAATATTTTCTTGTGAAAAATATTTTCAACTTTCCTAAAATAAAATAAATTGAACAACCAAATGCCAAGCAATTCGTATTTTTGCGCAAAAGTGCTAGATGCGCTCAGTTTTTAGTGTCCCGTTTGATGAATTTTCAAAAAAGCAGTGGGAAATCGCGTGTGGAACATCATCACCATCCACAGCACATATCTGTGAAAAACATTTTAAATCGGCGGATTTTTCTGTTTCAAGCGCGAAACGTCCTGATGCAGTTCCAACACAACCCATACATGATGCTGTGCAAAGCTTTAAGAATCAGTAAGTGGAATAATGGGGGCTTAACTTGCAATGTAAAAAATTTATGTGATATGTTAATAGGAAAAAGTAAGGATATTTCCATTAGTATGGAAATAATGTAGGATTTGTTTCCGCATGAAATATTTAAACAAAATTTTAAAATGAAAGCAATACAAGAAAAAACTTGCTATCAATAAAAAACTGTATAAAATGGCAACGTAAAATACAGAGTTGTATTAAAAAAGTCAAACCACTATTTAAACCTACCTCCAAAGTCATTGAATAAATAGGTCTAAGACGCTTTCTAAATAGAAAAAATCCAAGGATATGCTAATTAATTAAGTAGTTTATTCCCAATGAATTTGGCTGTTAAAATAACATTTCAAATGTATCACCAAAAAATTGTTGGTATTTTTGCACCAGTCGTTGCCTACGGGGTATTGACAGCAAACTCCTATACACATTTCTTCATGTGTTAACTTTTATACACAAGCGCACTTGTGCACAAGGGTCTATTAACTTTGTTCACACAACGGTTGTTTGTAAAAGCCTAAAGGAATCGAGATAGATATAGACATATACATACCAAAATGCTCAGAATGAAAAGAGAAATCGATTAAGCAATGTCTGTCCGTCCGTCCGTCCGGTACGCGTACTTCTATTGGAAAAAGTATGGATGGTATTGAAAACGGGCGAAATCGGACAATATCCACGCCTCCCATATAATGCCAGTTTGCTGATATATAAATACTGTGATATTTTAGTAACTACTGATAAGAATATCATAATTTTTTGAAAAAAGGGCGTAGCCACGCCCACTTATGGATTTACATGTATATCTTGGTAACCGCTTTACCAATTTCAACCAAACTTGGCACAAGTGTTAATTTTGGTCCAACATAGAAAAGGGTCGAAAATTTTTGAAATCAGACAATAACCGCGCCCACTTCACAGATATACGAAATCTGAGATAAATCGGCTAATTTACTCAAAATTTAGCAGGATTACATATGTATGTGTATCTCGGTAACCGTTTTATCAATTTTTACCAAACTGGGTATGATTAATGTACTTGACACAAAAAAGCAAGATGTTAAAAATGTTTGAAATCGGGATAAAATTACACCTACTTTTCATGTAACGGTAAATTTCAGAAATTATAAAACTTCGACATTTCAAAATTTTGAAACGGTAATTTACTCGAAGTTCGTAGTCACTACAATCTCTTAACAAGAAATAAGATTTTTATAGACTTAAGGAAAATGGGCGTGACACCGCCCACTTATGACTATTCAAGTTTATCTCGGTAACCGCTTTATCCATTTCTACCAAACACAGCTAAATTATTTCTTTAAGTCTAACTGAGCATATTATCGATGATGTTTGAAAAAGGGAAAAGCACCCTTGTTTACCACGTAACGGTAGGTTTTAGAATCGTGAAAAAACGTGCGCCGGGTATTTAATGTTCGGTTTCGCCCGAACTTCGACTTTTCTACTTGTTAAATGTGCATATTGTCAATAGGTGGTTTACTATATACTGTGCACCAGAGTAGGAAAAAGCAAATGCTTGTCTATCAGTCTGTTAGGCAGACAAGCAACAAAACAAACACACAATGTGGTGTGGAAGAAGCGCAGCAACTGTGCATGGGGGTGGGTGAGAGACACGGGTTCTTCTTTAAATCGGCACTAAATGTCAATGAAATGGCCGTTGCTTAATTGTGTTTGGGTTCGCTTCTGACAATTTATGAGATGATGATTGCGATTGTTATTACTGTTTGTCTGTATCGGCGATGTTCATCCCACTTGACATATGTAGCGTTCAATTTTGCATGTAATGACCAGCATGGTTTTAGGAACATACCCCGGAGAAGGCAACATATTGACAGAAAAGTGTCAAATAAAAGCTTGAGAGTGAATAATGTTGAGATACTAACTACATACAAAAGAAACTTGTTTAAAGTCGTATATATGTATGTACGTATGTATGTATGTACATACATCAGAGCTGTTAAATTTCCATTACGATTAGTAATCATTAATTTTTTAACATTTTTTAATTTTAATTATTATTTTAATTTTCTTACATAACCCAGCAATTAATAATTAATTATAATTAAAAATAATAATGATTAATGGCCATTAAAAAAATAATCAAAAATAATCAAATAATTCGAAATAATCAAAATTAATCAAAATATTTTTTTAATTATGTGATTACTTTTAATTGGTTGATTATTTTTAATTATTTGATTGTTTTTAATCATCTCTAATTATATGATTATTTTTAATTATTTTTCCAAATAGATGAAGCTATGTTTGGCAGGCAAATTTTCATAAGTTAGTAACTTAGTATTAAATAACTGAAACGAACTTCACTGTACGAGTAAATACTTGTACTATAGTTTACAAATGGAATGATTTCTTACAGACATTGTCAACTGTCATCGCTATTCATTAAGACTTTCAGAAAGAATTTTTAAGAGGAAAATTGGAGCAGATCTTCATATAGACATAGACATAGACAATGTGGAGATTCAACTTTTTTCGCGTCAAAATCTAATATCTCGAGAACGAAAACAGCAACCGAAATAAATTTAGAAGCATTTTAAAGCTTTTGAGATAGAAAGCTCAGGAAAAATAATTTCGGTGGATAAAAAAAATGCCTTCACCTTTCAAATAACCTTCAGAGTTAGAGGGTTTTCAAATGTTTTAATTATTTAAACTGAAAACAGTAAGTTTGAAACACTTATTTTTGCTTTTCTTGTGCCAAGGAATCGATTTTCCTGATCGAAGGAACCGAAGAAGGAATTTACAATTTTTTCAACAGTTCATTGCATGCTGTTTTTAGGTCAAAAGAAAGACAAAAAATCAAAAAGTCTACTTTTTAAGGTAATTTTGAAGGTCATATTGAATAAAGAATTACCTTGACCTTCAAAATGACCTTCAAAATTTTAATTTTTGATTTTTTTTTTACTTTCTTTTGATCTAAAAACAGCATATAGTGAATTAAAAAAAAATTTTAAGCTTTTTAAAAAGCTCACCTCATACTGTTTTCAGGTCAAATAATTAAAACATTTGAAACCCCTCTAACTTTGAAGGTGATTTGAAAGGGGAAGGAAATTTTTTATCCACCTAAATTATCTCTCCTGAACTTTCTATCACAAAAGCTTTAAAATGCTGTTAAATTTATTTCGCTAGCTGTTTTCGTTCTCGAGATATTAGATTTTGTCACGAAAAAAGTTTAATATCCACACTGTGTGGTGTTTAACAATAACTTTTAATTTGTTAATTTCCTATATATATATCGCTCACATTACAGCATTTACCACAGATATTACATTCTCGAACATTGTACAAAGTTTTTTTTAACAGAGGACGCAGTTTAATATCCAATGAAATGATAGTACATTAAAGTGCTGTACTGTTGTTTTTTCTTCATTTTTTTTTAATTTTTTTTCGTTGCATGCTCATCCACATTTTTTTCCGTTTAATTCGAAAAAAACTTTTTGTTCCAGAAAATGAGCAACACCTTCAACCGAAAATTCCCACAAATCAAAATAATTCTCAGTTTTTTGCAATTTGCGCTTTACCGTACAAATATTCAATGGGCTACAAAACTGCATCCTTCAAAAAATCGTATGTATATTGACGAAAGTTTTACACCAAATTTGGAATGCTGATGTATGCATAGTATGCTGTTTTGCTGTAGTATGGATAATCTAATATATAAAAATCTCGTTCGTGGTGTTTGTGGTCGAACTCCTCTGAAACGGCTTGACCGATATTTTTGAAATTTTTTGTGTAAATTTGGTAGGTACGAGAATCGGATGTAAAGTATATTTCATTCCGCTAGGTGCAGGGGGCGTGGCACCTCCCATACAAACCGAATTTTTCATACTGCATATCTCTGGGAGTGTTCATGGTAGAGAACTGGAACTTGGTATGGAGATATATGAAAACAATCGCA
>JAPVRG010247408.1:0-11835 GCA_029783565.1 Rhagoletis cerasi
AAAAGTTATCAAAACAAATTCTATGCGACACAGAAATATTATTTTCTACTTTTTTGTCCATTTATAAAAGCGTGGTATATTAAAAAAAATTATTTTATGTATTTATTTTTTACAGTTGAATATTATGAAAATACATATTGCAAAGCTCTTGGGGGGAAATTGGGGAAATTTCCCCAATTTCCCCCCCCTGGATCCGCCACTGGCTTACAGCCAAGTGCTTGCTGATTTCTGCACTAGTTACATATTTCTGTCTCCGCAGTCGCTGTGTTGCATATTTTTCTTGTTTTCTACTACTCGTACATACATATAACACCGGTGAGTAATACTGTATGTGGCGCATTTGTTTTTGCTGCTTTGTTAAAAACCTGTTTCGTGTAGTTTTATTACATTTGCGATACAGGTAAAAACAAAAAAATATTGCTTTGCACCTCTGGAATGGGTTTGTGTTAAATGAAGCAGAATAAATTGCAAAAATTTAAAAGCGTACGAATTTTGTTATAAATATTTGCTCATATTTTTTTTTAGGGGAATAAGGAGAGCAAATGGCAATTCCTGGCAGTGCTTCTTTGACAGCATTGAAAGGACTTCCGAGGTGGCTAGGCTTTGGAAAGTATTGCCTTAATCTCCGGCAATCCCTTCACTGTTTCGGAATGATAATAGTGACTGGACCAAAGAAAAAAAAATGGACAAAAAAAATTATAATTGTCCGGGCTTTTGTTGTATGTACGTAAATGACCTTGTGTGCTTCTACAATTCAAATTTGATATTTGGAAGTATGAGTCGTTAAAATTAGTCTTTTAATTTAGGAGCATTTTCAGAACAAAAAATGTATGTTTATTTTTTATATGATAACATAGAATATATAGATATGGATATCAGAACTATAATTCGGATGCCAATTTCGTCAAATGTTAGCAAATTGTGCACTAATTTCTTTATGAGAGGTCAACAATTTGTAGGCAATATCCAGCCTTTAATAATACATAAGTTGGCACTTAAAAATGTTTCGTAAAAGTCCACCACTCCTTAATAGTAAAGTACCTGGTTGACCGAGCTTTGCTCGGAGTGCATAAACTTTTAAAAGTTTTCAAGGTTTGGGTACAACATAATGGTCATTTGGATAGCTTTAATTTATAAATATTTTTCAACGTAATATTGGCAATGGAATTTATTATTTAACATTACGATATGCATATGTACATGTAAGTTTTTAGATATAAAACACACAGGCATGTATGGTGATAACAATTTTTTATCAATGCGTTAATATTTTATCCTAAGTACTCAGCGAAACAAAATGAAAATAGAAAACTTTAAAAAAATATGTTGATGAGCAAAAATACTGTCAATATTTTAGACAACTCAGCAATTCAGAATTTTATAAAAATAATATTTTGGGAATAAATGTAAAACGTTTCAGCTGAATAGATTAACACCCACATTCATAAAAAATAAAGGAGACTGTAAAAGCTTTGTAAATTGAAAATTTGTATGAAAATTTCACTTTATACGGTCCCCCTTAAACCTACTTTATTTTTTATGATGTCGGCCATAAATAAATATCTTACATAAAAATTAGGTGGCAACTCTATTTAGAAATCCTCCAGGAGGAAGATTACATATATTGCCTGTATCACATATACACATGTACATACTGTATATATAAACATACAAAAAATGCTCGTTAAAATTCATAAGATAAAAAGTTGTATTACAAAAAAAAAAAACGTGGCAACCCTCATGGAAAACATTTTTATATTAAAGTTCTCAAAAATTCCTTTCATTTGAAATCCATATTAAATTGTTTTAGTTTAATTTTGTAAAATGGAAAATAAGTGGCAACCTTGCACTAATATCCTAAAGGATAGCAGTTACTATATAGGCAAAAAATGGTTTAAAAGCATTCTTTTAGTACCCATATCTATAAATATTGTGTCTTAATTATCTTAACAAAAAATTAAATAAATATACGATGGAAAATAAGTGGCAACCCTATTCAAAAATATTCCTGAATTGAGGATTTCTAAAATACTTTCCATTTGATACCCATATTAGAATATTTTATTTTATTTGTAACGAATTTCAAAGAGGTGGCAACCTTATGCGAATATTCTCGGAGATACCACCCATTTAGATAAACCTAGAGGTCAAAAGATTATATGAATACAAAATTTCGTCAAAATCGTTAGAGCCGTTTCCGAGAAACCTATGGATATATACATATATATTTATATACAAGAATTGCTCGTTTAATGTAATAAGATATAAATACAAATATGTACATACATAATATGTATAGTCTCTGCTAGCTATAAAAAGGGAAACTTGACTTTAACCCAACTTTTAATTGTTAATTGGCATCTATAATTGAAATTTCTTAGCACTCAATTGGTTGTAAAAATCTCAATTGTCATGTGGCGATTTAATTGCGGCTACCTGCAATCAACTGCCTCTTCGTTCATATACACATGTGTACGTACATATGTAGGTTGATGGTATAGGCGGTAGCTGCGCAAGCAAAAAGTGTGCGATTTGACGCTAAAATTAACGAACATAAATTTTCCGCATAAACAGCGGCAAATCAAGCGTAGCAACTAAGTTACTGCATACACCGCAAATATGCTTAAGTACAACATAAGAGCCAAACACACACACACCGAAAGTCAAATAAAATAAAAGAAAAAGAAAACTCGCAAAGACATGCCTATGAAATTCTAAACACCGGTCGGCGCTCAATGCAACACGGGGCACACTGATGCTTACACACACATACATATATGTGCATACATGCATATCACCTCAGTATCCCAATCACAGCAGTTGAAACATCCGACGTAGCAGCAACAACAGCAGCATCATCAGAGGTGCGACAACAATTGCCGGTTAGCTCTGCTGTTGCCGGTGATGGTGCTGCAGCTGCTGCTGCTCGTCTTCCTCACTGCTGCCTGCTGCTACTACATCATCGGTATATAATGAAGGTGCAAAAAATTAGTGCCAACAGCTATAAAATGCGAGCAGCAGCTATAACAACAAAAACAAAAGCAAGCACCACAATTACGCTCATTGCCAAAGCCAAACAAGCAATCGAACAAGCAGTTAACCAGCTTTCATGCCGTCGCCGCCAAACGCCGCTGCTGTTTTGTTGTGCTGCCGAGCTGCGGCTTGCAAGTGGCACTTTGGCTAAGATACATTACGCTAGAACAAGTTAAACTTGTTTGGGCCACATCAAAACAAACTCTTTTTTTTTTGCTTTGCTATGCTTTTTTTGTTAATAAGTATTTTGAGTATTGCTTTGGTAGCAGCAGCTGCAGCAGCTGTTGTTGTTGATTGTTTCATATGAAATCAAAACAATGCTGAAATTCGCTGTCGACGCTGACAGCGACTGCTTGAGTGTTTTGGGGTGCTAAGAGAGTATTTAGTGCGGCTGGTGCTCTTGCTTGCCAAATTGTAATAGATCTGTCGCATTTGTTTGAGTAGAAATTGTAGTCTACACTTTTGAGCGAAAAGTGAGTGGCATTGCTTTGAGTAAATTTTTAATGCGAGCGTAATCTTAGTTAGAGATGTTTTTAGTAGGTAGTAGGTTTGAGTTAATGCTGAGAGCCTTCAGAGTACTCACAGAGCATTTGATGGCTTTTCATTTCCTCGAGACAATATTTTGCTGAAATTCAAATGAATTTAGTGTTAATTCCAGCACCTTAAATAACCATTCAATACCAAGTTTCTGTTATTTGATCATTGCAAAATCGTTTTGAAGGATTTTGATCTCTTTCTATAATTTTTAACCGTTATAAGGAAGACTGCGTTTTAATGGCCGTTTTAAAGTCTAATGATCTAAAAACTTGAATCTGGCAACAACGGTTATGGTATAATCGAAGAAATAAAAGTCAAATATGTATGTTTAACGGTTATTCTTCATCGAAAAAATAAAATTCATAAAACAAGGGTTAAATTTTAACGGAAAGTATAAATACAATTTTAAAGGTTAAATTATGATTTTTATTATAAAGATCATAATATAAAGATCATAATCGTTACGATGTGTTCTAATTTTTTTGGATATTCCATAGAAAAAATCTGTTGTTTTTCCTAAATTTACAGCCTTATTCATAATAAATAAAATATCGTTTAAAAAGGTTTATAAATGGAAAAATGTAAGAAAACGTCAATTCATAAAGCTTTTTAAATCTACTTAATTTTTTATGAATTTGGCCTTCTTTATTTTTTATGAATTTGTGTGTAACATTTTTAAAAACAAATTTCATAGCAAGAAAAATTGTTTTTGAAAAGTGTATATTTTGGCCCGAATTTTTGTTATACGTAAAAGTTCAAACATTCATAAGTTTTGTTCAACATGTTACAGTTATACTTTTGCTGGGCTATCCTATGTTGTAGATGAGACTATTTTTTTAATGTCCAGTGTAATTTTTTGATAGTATTTTCTTTGAAAAAATGTCCACTATTACTGAAATTCTTCTCCTTGTTGTTGCATTTAAATAAGGTCTTACAAAAAGAGGACTCTTTTCAGAAAAAAATCGGAAGAAATGCATTCTGATGTCCTCGAAGCGGTTGAATAAGGTCTTACAAAAAGAGGACTCTGTTCAGAAAAAAAATCGGAAGAAATGCATTCTGATGTCCTCGAAGCGGTTGGGTCAAAAATTTTCATTCTGGTAAATGCTTTTTGCTATTAACTTATTCGAGCCTTGATATATTTTTTTTTCACTAGCGTAACTGCTTGGCCAGCAATGGTAAACCTCCGAGTGTACTTCTGCCATGAAAGGTTTCTCACTAAAAGCCACACCCACCCAAGACGCACACAATGGATTGAAAGAGAAGCTCAACCAGAGCAAAATAATTATTTTTACTTTAATTTTTTTTGTATTTTTTTGTACATACTTATGTACTTGTACTTATGACTTAAGGTCATTAGATAAAACCATTTTTTTTTAGACCAATAACTTTTTGTTATGGCGTTTTCTTTTCCACCAAAAATATTGTCTTTTCATTGTCCTCTCCTTAGCACTTGTACGGTAGAAAAGAAAACGCCATTAGATATGAACAACCTTCTCACGTTACACTTATCTATGTATGTTGAACTGCGTTGTGTCTAAACACTGCTTAAAAATTTTGAGTTCTTTTGTAAAGAAATTATTCGTTTTATGTTACTATCAGCAGCGATAAACCAAATCTGTCGTAAAATTACAATTTATATGCCAACTATGAAAAGTACATATGCACATATTTTACAAGTAAAAAATGTCTGTTGGACTGTTTTAATACATGTATCCATATTTATGTATGTACATTAGGATGCCTCACAAAAAAAGTTGCGGTTTTTCCAACGAAATTATTAAGTTTATTATGCCTTAAGACTACCGTCAAAATATTTCGGAAACATATTTTAATTTCCGTGAGCTGGACCGATTTATAAATTCATACCTTCAAAAATAGCGTTTTTAAAAATGTTGTGCAGATCTTTTAAGCTTAAACTCTTCTAACATCTGAGATGATTTTTTGGAAACATTTTTTCAAAAAGTAATTTTATTTTCAAAAAACTCGATTTTTGTAGGTATTTTCAAATCGGTACAGCTCACGTAAATCTTAATATTTTTCTCAAATATTTTGGGGGAAGTCTAAAACTATAATATACAAGGTATCCCAGAAGTAACCTGCCAAACTTGAGGAGAAGGTAGGTGGGGGGTGAGCTACCTGATAAGCAAAACTTTTTCAGGTAAAAGAGTCGCCGTTTTTTAAAAGATAGAATTTTTTTTTTTGAATTTAAAATATCGGGCCTTTTCACGTATTTTCTTTAACTGCATGTAAAAAAAATTTTAGTGTTTTAAAGTTTTAAAATGTGATTTTTTAAAATTTTTTAAAATTTTTTTTTTAATAACAATTTTTTTTTTAAATTTACATGCTGTGAAAATACATGAAAAGGTCAGATTTTTGTAATTTCAAAAAAATTTCAAAATTTCAAAAAAACGGTGAAGCTCACCCCCCACCTACCTTCTCCACAAGTTTGGCAGGTTACTTCTGGGACACCCTGTATAATATGTATTTAATTCCGTTGGAAAAACAGTACCGAGTTTTTTTTGTAGGGAAGGTGATGCACCCTAATGTGCGTATGATGCATTTGTAGACATTAGAGTAATGTTTTTAAAATTTTGATATTAAAAATGTATTTAACTTAATTTTATTATATGTATTTTATTTTAGTGCTTTGGCTCTCACCAAGAAGCAAGCTAACACCCCGCTGCCTCGACACTTCAATTATAAGCAGATATTTAAGCGGCGCAGCCTTGAAAATGCCCTAGATCCAATAAGCGCTAAGCAAAAGAAAACTAGCAAGGAATAAGAAACTATGCCGAAAGTATACTCCAAGCGAAAAAGCAGAACCTGCACGCAGGTGCATCGATGGAAATTTAGTTAATGAGAAATACCGAACACCACTCAGAATAATTGCAAAAAGTGGTCCCGTGTTTCAATTTCCCAACATACCACTGCTTAATGATTCACTACGAATTTTATTTTTTTTATAATACGAGTATTTATTTTTTGATTTTTAAATTTTAAATCAAAAAAAGAACTCAAAAAAGTGGACATCCCTACCACCAGTTGTATAGTTCACCAAATGACGAATGCAAGGGTAAGATAAAAGAAATCAAATGAAATTTTGTTTACTAAAACAAAGGCGTTGAAGGGACAACATCTTGTGTATTAAATACGCCTCGTTGTTGCGTGTGTTTTGTGACTGTATATAAATAGTTTTAGATGAGTATACATATAAGTACATAGTTACATACATATTCATAAATACATCATAGCATGTAAACATAGTGCCTTTAACGTAACTAAGTGGCAACCGCCTTTTACTGGGTGTTCTCTAAGCGCACAAGTGCCATCATCTGATCGACTTTTATGTATTTATGTAGACAGACAGACAGTTAGACAAACTCGCTGATACCGACAACACATTGAACTCTTGACACCGGCAGGCGGTTTGGTAGATAAACAAAGCCACAGGCTTACTAGCAAACATAGCCGAATACTCGTATATATATTTAAATGCATATATGCAAATGCATACTACATAGCACACAAAAATAAATGCATGAATGTACATACATATGATCGGGTATAAATATACGTTTCCACTCATGCAATAACACGCCAATTAAAGTGTTGAGGCTGTTTGGTATAGAAAAATCAATTCGATTTTTCCATCATCACAGCCTACATACATACATACGTAAATGCTGACAATCATTGTGTGTTGATTTACTCGAAGCATACTCTATAGGGACGTGCATGCAACAGATCTCACAGATCTCTGAGTTACTTTCAGTGACATTGCGACAGCAGCTGGCGCTGAGGCTGCAATCAAGTCATTGTACTCATATCTAATAACAGGGCAAGTTAGCGGCGAAAGAAGATCTACGAGGTGCTGGTTGATTTGTGAAGATGTACACACATACGAGTACAATGGATACATAAAAACATATGTGCATAAAGGTTGCATTATCAGCTTAGTGGAGTACATGGAGACGCGTGTCGCAGCTAATCGATATTAAGTTTTCACTATTAAAATGTCAAAAGTTTTAGGACAACAACAATATTTGATGAGACTTCAGCTGTCAAAGCGATTAAGCGCTAACTTGTAGCTTAGTAAATGAAAGTACATATGTACGTAGTGCATTTTTACATACATACATATATACATATTAACATGATCATATAAAAGCAATGATAAGTAAAAAATGTTGTAAAAGTTTCTATGATTTTTAGCCGCTGGGTAGCTCGATAGCGAAGAGAAATCGAAATTAAATAAGCAGCATTAAAAAATACATATCCAGCTGAATGTTTTGGTTTTAGACACTTTCACTAAGCTAATACATACATACATATATACATATATCCACCTCATTGGAATTTGGAAAATTTATAGAGCCAACTCATGTCTTAATCGGCTAGTCTATCAATCGTTGTCGTCAAACCCAACTAGCGGTAGGCACAGGAAACATGCTATTTCGACGACACCGAATAAAAGGGAAAGAGACGTTAGCTGATTTGGCTTAAAAAGAAAGTGAGAGGGCAGATAGTTGGTACCAAATGGGGCCTTCACAAATCGAGCATCTCACTAGATAATTTCAAGAGCTGAAACCCCTTCCAAAAAGCCATTCTTTCTTTTTTGTATGAAGGGATCCATTTTCGCCACCCATAGAAGTGCTTTCAGAAGATCTTTTGTATGGCATACTTCAGATGAGTGTCTCTAACTACTTCCAAACTAGTTCGGCAATGCAAATCTCGACTAATTTATACTTTACTCTGGTTGCCAGGTCACTCGGTAGTACCTGGTAATGAGACATCTGACCATTTGGTCAGAGTTGGCTGAGACCAAGCATTTCTCGGCCACCGAAGCCGCCATCAGAAACTGGATGAATACTTCGCTCAGCAATGACTGGGTGGCATAGAGGGGCTGCAGGTGGGCAAAACTCATGTTGCCTTCAATCTCAGAAGGCTTATCTAGTTATTCGCTCTCATTCTGCAGACAGGACTGCAGACAACTTGTTGGACTGCTGGCTGGTCAATTCGCGTGGCACAAACAACTCAATATGAGCTCTTTGACACCCAACTATCTGTTAAATTTTATTAATAAATCGTGCATTGTTTTGTGCCTGGTTCCGACAAAAAAAAATCCGGGTCGAGTCGGGATATGTTGACGTTTAACTTGCTACAGCAAACCAGACCTTAGTTGCGCCAAAGTTACGCGGATCTCTCGAAGCTCTTCATATGCGATGGGTCGTAGTTGAATTCCGATGACAGCCTGCAAGAGATGAGTTTTGGTAAAGGTAAATGTTTGTACAATATTGGGTGCGGCGTATGTGCGATGTAAATCTGAATATCATCCGTGAGTTCATAGAGATGCCTTCTGACGTGCCTGTGGGTTGGCTCAGCTTCCAGCAAAGGTCTTTTCAGGTAGCAACTAAAGCTTGCTGACCATAACATCATGTTTCCTGACGGAGCTATGTACATACATACATATGTAGGTGCTGTTCATATCAAAAGGCGTCAGCTAAGCGCAAGCGTTATGCGAATACCAAGAAATTAGCAGCCTTGTGATAAATATTCTCTGTCCCAGCCATGATACAAAAATATGAAGGTAGTTTCACTCATAGTTTTCGTCAGCCATATTAGCCATTTGACATAAATGCTGATTATGACGTCTGAGTGAAAATCATCATACCATATTGTTAATTTTTGTTTTTTTTTTTTTGAAAAAATAAATTTAAACACAAAAAGCTAACATATTTAAAATGCGCTGCCTTTTTCCGGAAGTTCTTTAACTTTCCGTCGCTTCCATCTGTGCAAAATCAGTGGCTAACGGCCTGCAAACTATCCGAAGCAAGTTAACCAGAAACACCTTTGCTGTGCTCGGCCCATTTCTAGGCCAGAAAATTACAGGGTGATCGATTGAGCAAGAGGGCAGTTCCTACCGGAAAGTAAGATAACACTCAGCACTCAATTTATTGGTTCCTGTATATATGGTAAGGATATTTGAAAGGATGTTGAGTTCGACGGATTAGAAAATTTTGTTGGATATGTATATCGTTTATAAATTGGGGTTGACACAATTTGGACATAAAACATCAGAGCAGCGAGATCATAATTAAATCTCGTAAATTTATTATCTGAGGGTGGATCTAGTTAACCATATTCTGAGTTTTTAACAGCATTGGAGAAACTAAATTCAATTTTTGTTAATTGCAATGGGGACACTATGGCAACAGAACAAAATTTAATGAAAAATTTAATTTGTAACAGCAAAGTAAATTTGGTTAACAATTTTTTTCTGGAAGAACATTTTTCAGAGTTAGGCACGATCTAAAAAAAAACAACAAAATACACAGAGTCAAAAAAAATGAGAAAAATTACGTCTTATATATCGTTACCTTGATATAGAAAGGCCCTAACTCACAAAAGCCCTGACTCAAATACAGCTTAAAAATTTAGTAAAAAGTAGAGTTCTTCAGTTTCAAATTTTGTCGAAACTCTGATTTTCTTTAAACACAATATTTAATCTAGTGCTCTAGTATTTGTTTTTCCTATACTATTAGATGGATTGTGAGTTATCTGACCGCCTTTGGATGAATCTGAATTCCAAATGAAAATGAGTTAGGGCGTTTCTATATTAAGGTAACGATATGTATGTATGCACCTTTTCTACAGAAAAGTGATTTCGAGTACTTTTATTTAAAAATGTGGCAGGGCCGCATCTATTGTTCAGAAAAATGATAGATGTCAATAATCATGATTTTAATCAAAAAAATTCTGAGTGAAACTACCTAAGGTTCAAAAATCTTGATTACCATTTCAAAAGAACTCTTTAAGAGCTCTCTGGCATCAACTTCAGTCGATTCATTATTCTCCTCATCAACACAAGATTGCCACAGAAGAGAAACGACTAGCGTGCTTTATTGAACTCTGTCAGAATCACTAAAAGGCCGTTTCCACGACAAATGAATCAAGTGTTTCGCGCCCTCAATTACGAACGGCGAATCACCCCGTTTACACGACACATCCTTGATTGGATTCAAGAGTTTGTTGTTGTTGTTTTTTTATTTTTTTCCTTCATTTCCTCCCTTTCTTTGCTTTGGGTTTTTCTATTCTCTTTTGCTCTGACAGCTGAGTTCGATAAATTTCCGATAAAAATTAGAGAAGACAACGATTTGTTCGTGATTCGCAAGGTGATTCTCAAAATTTTTTATGGGCGAATCACGTGTTTCGGTTCGTGATTGGGGCGCCAATTACGAATGGGAGAGCGAATCAAGAATAGGAGAGCGAATCACTTGCCGTGGAAACATACTTTAAGGCGGTTACGGTACCAATCAAGAAGAAGAAAAAGCTCCTGTGTTATCAAACCGAGTTACTTTCTAATTTGACCTGACTTAGCCTATGCCTGGCTGTAGATATAGATTAAGCAGTTTTTCAACTTTTTTCTTGCTTGGTGGTATTTTTTATGCCTTCAGAATTCCCTTGTTCAAGTGCAGCTTATTTTGTTGGCCCGCTGAGTAGATCTGGCTACGGCCGTATCACGGTACGACAGTAATTCTTTGCAGTATTCTTGATTCATATAATGGATCTTGAACTGTAACCGCTTGCTATTGTAAGCTAATGTTTCCTCCGAGCCTATTATGTGATTGCTGATGTCATGTCTACCAAATAACCCACGACATTATTAAGAGGAGCATAACAGCTAAAAAGATATATGTATGCCGCTTAGTTTTGCACATGTAAAGTTAATTGTAGGCGGTGCTTTTCTTCTAATATCTTTAGAGACCTACCAATATAAGCTCTCTGATAAAGTTTTCAAAATAAAAATAAATGCGGGATTCGAATATTTCGAAAAATTTCTTGGTGTTAGTTAATTCTCCCAGAAGGTGATGCTTCTTGGAACGAGTTTCCGTCAAACCTTGTAAAAATTTTGTTTGGAGACAAATCGGTTTCGGCGTCTGACAGAACGAAAAATGACACCGAAGATCGCACAACACCGAAACCGGTTTGTCCGACCAAATTTGGAAAGAAATTACGCGAATTCGTTTCGAAATACATCATTTCGTAGTACCTGAAGAAAGACTTGTCTATTTCACAGAAAAATAAACTGCATATCATTAGACCGCAAAGTTCAACATTCTAGAAAACTTTCAAAGAAACAATGTTTTAAGTTTTGACCAAAACTGTGCAAAAAAAAAAATTAAGTGCGCCTGGGCCACACTGTCGAAGTGAAACTTATGTCACATATCTAGTTTGTGTCATAATCAATACCTGTAGTTCGTTGGT
>JAPVRG010247408.1:13221-40709 GCA_029783565.1 Rhagoletis cerasi
TGATATTTTATGTCCAAAAGTAGTTAGTTACAAGTTAGTTGACATCTAATGCAGAGGTATCCAGGACTGACTTTTTTGCGGCCATCGCCCCACAAAAGTAGTTAGCTTTTTTCGAACAAAATATACAGTTAATAGTTACCACTAGTGTTCGCGTATACAGACTAAAGTTAGATATAAGCTAACGTCACTCCCTGCAGGGTAAGTATGCACCAGGCTTTGCGGTTGGCATAGACCATCAAAATGAAAACGAGTGCAGCTACCAACAAGAAAAAAAACTTACTATTGTTGCAGGAGACATTGACACATGAAATGCAGCAGAGTGCTTAAATTTACATATACACAAAATAAGATACATGCATAAGTATATGCATATACTACACCAATGCTCGAGCTCAAGCGCCAAAATTGTGTGGACCAGAGGGGCGACGAGCGCGCTACATATGTATGTATGTATGCCCACAAAGTATCGAACGAAGGTGTGCTTTTACTATCGAAGGAACAACGGCACTTTGCCACTGTCATTCGCCATTGATAGACAAGATATGTAGATGTGTATGTATGAAGCTGCGCTACAATGCGAGCAATCTGTAAGATGTCCATCAACATTGACAAACTTTGTTGTTTGCGGCTGAGGTGATTCAGCTGAGACTGCGGCTACGGCTACGGCTGTTGCTGTTGCTGTTGGGTGAGGTGCATTGATGCTGTTGTTTTGTTGTGAACTGTATGCACGCATGCACTCATGAATGGGCCAATGGTTGACTGAATGAATGAATGAAAATCGAAAAGTTCATAAGAATGCATTCACCAGCAAAGGATGAAAGGGAAATGTACATACATATTTACACATGCACAGCCGCACAAACATGCACACCAAATGTACCAAACCGAATATTTTTATATACATATCTACATCTTTGGCATTTTATTAGAACCACTTGAGTGACTTTAGAATGTTTGAATTTGACTTAAAAAATAATAAGTTTCCCTTGACAAATTTTATATTTTTATTAAGCTTCTATTAAAAGGGCATCTTAATCTACACCTACATATGTATGTATGGCTAGTTAAAAGTTAAAATATTGTTTGGGAAACTAATGAAATATTGCTTCAAACGGAAAATATCCTAACTCGAGATAAGTTGCTTTAATAAAATGCTACAGACATAATTGTGTACATATATGAACATACTTAGAAGCCGCTGCATTATGTCTGCCACACGTGAATCTCAGCTGCTTCGCATGCAGAATTTCTAGTTGACTTGCCATCAGTGATGCTGTTGGGATATTTATGTACATACAAAAATACAAACATATGTACATATCTACAAACAGAACGATTTGTGTAGCTGTGGCTGAATATTTAATTGATGAAAATGTGTAATTGCGAGTGCTTTTGATTTTGAGTGAATATTTGGAGTGAGCCAAAAAATTTTGTTGAGAGCAAGAGGTTTTCTACAAACAGTTTTCCTGCAAAGAGTTTGCATTTTATCCCATTGTAGACTTTTCAGCAAAGTTATTTTAGAGAGAAAAGTGAGTGAGAATTTTTTGTGAAAATTTGCGCCCACAAAATTATTTAAATATGTACATATTTACAAAAAGTGCAAAAAACTTTTGTTATGGCATTAATGGTAAAACCACTATGGAAAAACCGTATTTATTTGTACATACTTATGTACTTACAAATGTATGTGTTAATGCAGACAAAACCCCAGCATTTAATGCTAAATTCTGCTGGTAAGATTGTTAGGACCCTGCTTCCTCATCGCTAAATACTTGACAAACCATGCAAGCCAATAAAAATTAGCGAAGTGACTGAAGTCACGATGAAGGAGGCCGCTAAAATAGGCAGAAGCAACAAATCCTCAGGTGCCCTGAGAGAATTCCTAATTTGAAAAAGTGAAAGCTAGTTCTAGCCCCAAAGCCAGGGAAACCTACTGGAATACCGTGATCATACCATCCCATATGCCTACTGAATAGTATGAGAACGTTACTGCAGGAACTGCACGGATGCGGGGAAGGAAAAACATGCAGTAACTGCAGAGCCACATCAGGCATCAGTGCTCGGTCCGACGTTATGGAACTTAATTTCTTATCGATGTAGTTGATATTAGGGATGGGTAAATTCGATATTCGAAGCTTCGACATTCGAATTTTAATCGAATTTTAGCTCCAAAAGGCGACTTTTTGAAATCGAACTTTGTGATGCTAAAATTCGGATAAAATCGAACTTTTCTAGAAAAAAATCGAATTTCGTCTTTATTTGCACAAAAGCAACTCTGCAACTTTCTTCTTTCTAACTAAATTTGGCATCACTGTGTGTGAAAAAGAGAAAATACATCGATGTTTTTTGGATGTGTTGCATCGATGCATATCGATGTATCGTATATAGAAATTGATATTTTCGATGCATCGAATGAATTAAAAATAAACAAGAAAATGGAACAATCGTAACTTCCATAAGTGTTTCAGTATTTACTCACAGTGAAATTTATTAATTGATTTAAATAGTTACAAATCCAATTTATACAAATAAATTCAAGTGCCGTAAATAAAAATCGATATTTTCGATGCATTAAATGAATTAAAAATAGCCAAGGAAATTGAACAATCGAAACTTCGATAACTGTTTAAGTATTAACTAGGGACACACCCAAAATGTGGCTCGATAGAGCTCTTCAAAGAAAAATAAATAAAAGCACATCATACGTCCCAAAGAAGAGTTTCAATATATATTTTGTTAATTTTTTAATATATGCAAAACATATACATGATACATTTGATAAACAGTTGGATTTTTATCTAATAGTTTTTGAGAAAAAAACTTCTTATTTGTTGTTTATTTTTGGTTGTGAAGCTAAGAAGAGCGATGCGGATAATTAATCACATTAATGTAAGTTCAATTGAATCTCTTTCGATTTGAGTTATCATGCTTTCAAACAAATTTTTCAATTTTCTGTAAAAAAATTGTTGAAAACTCGAAAAAATTCGAATAATCGAATGGTTGGGCAATGTTCGAAATTCGGAAAAAATCAAATTTCAACCATCACTACCCATCTCTAGTTGATATCATTGGTAAGTGCGGATCCAAAATATGCTGACGGGTGGTCGGAGGGGTTTACATTGTATCCGAGTAGTTACAGGTGCGTACTCCCGCTTCGTAAGACCATGGTTCAACCCTGGTCAAAGAAACATCCCAAAAAATTACTTAAAAACGTGTTTTCTATACAACGGTCACCCCTCGGCAGGCATTGTTAAGTCTCCGAGTGTATTTCTGCCGTGAAAAGGCTTCTTATAAAATCCATCTACTGTTCGGAAGTGGGGTAAAATTCTAAGTTCCTCCATTTGTGTAAAACTATCAAGGCGCACACCATAAATTTAATCACTAGTTAATGGCTACATAGAATTATCTTCCTCGCTTGTGGGCATTTCAAAGCCATACCTGGCCGTTTTAATGTTTTAATGGCTGTTTTGTTTCTTTCTTCCAAAGAAGCTGGGCCACCGATAAAGTTATTGACTTTTCCGGCTATCTAGCACAAATCTAGTTGCCTTCTTCATAGCATACATTTCGGCTTGAAAGACGCTGCAATCGTTTGGCAGCTGAAAATAAGAGATATGCTGGTTCTACTAATACAGACCGTAGCCGGTTCACTTCTTTGAATCATCAGTATAGATGGATATATATACCACCATCCATCGGTCTTCGGTCCATTCTTCTCTGATCGGAAGTCGTATAGGTATCCTTGAAGTCCCGAGCAGGGGTAGTATAATCATAGCTGCTTCCTAAGTCAACTGTGATTGCATTCCTCCGGCCACTATTATTTCATCCAGTATCGCTGCGTGTCCGAAGCTGATTGGTTTTCAGATGTTGGCTTGCCTCAGTCTAAGTGCGTTATCAAGGGCACACTATGAATGAAAATGGGCAGCAATTACAGGTGAAAAATCATGGTAAGCCCCTTCTAAGGAGCGCTAGACCCTTGATAACTCTCTTCTCCAAATTCCAGAATGATATCTAGGTGTTTCGCTTCGGAGAAGAGATTCAAATTAGCTCCCTCTAATTTCGGATGTAAAACCGACTTTAAAGCATTTCACAGTCGAATTGAAGTTCCTTTCTTAACAGGACGCGACATTTTAGGTCTTGATAAACTACAGAGCTAATTATTCCGTAAAACGTTTCGAAAACTTCCTTCCTTTAATTGTTTATCACTACAGCAATTATTTGCATTTAGTAAAATATTTCCCTTGAAATCACTCATCAAAAAATCCAAACAATTTGGATTTTCCAAACAGAAAGTTTCAATCATAAGAATTAATATTTAATGTCCTTAGGCTGCTAAGGACGACTCAAAGAGAAGAGAGCAGCGCAAAATTTTGCTCGC
This sequence comes from Rhagoletis cerasi, assembly GCA_029783565.1. Taxonomy (NCBI): domain Eukaryota; kingdom Metazoa; phylum Arthropoda; class Insecta; order Diptera; family Tephritidae; genus Rhagoletis; species Rhagoletis cerasi. The sequence continues at coordinate 17,597 of JAPVRG010247408.1, forward strand.
AAAAAAATCTCAACTCATATTTCACTTTTGCAACTCGGCATATTTTTCTGCTCCTCTCAATTTCTGACGCTCTCCCATAAACCTTTGCAAACAGCGCCATATGCAACCAAAGCGGCCAAAAAACATCTTTGCCAAAATCAGCGATTGTCAGCGAGTTGCCCGTCGCTACAGAAGTTCGGATTTGCGAGCGTAAGGACAACATTGGCTCGCCACTTCGTGGGCGTGTAGAGTTGTGCTCGTGTGTCGGCAGCTGATTTACAGCCAAAATTTATTTGATTCCATTTCCTTTCATCTTCATCAAATTTACGTTTTCAGCTGATTTTGCATTTTCTTCTTTTCCCGACTGCTTTGCCTGCGTGTCAATGCCTACTACTGCCTAAGAAGCGAAAAAAATAAGCGGAAAAAGGAAAACAACAAAAACATATACCACTTGCCCAAATGCCAAGTTTATGTACTTAGAAGGTTTTTTTTCTTCTGAACTAGAAGGGCGGTGGAAAAGCGAATTTGGTTACGAGTTGAATAAACTATGTGAAGGAAAGAAGCAAGTGGCAGACAAGCGGGGCATGCAGGCGCGACCTACATGGCGGAGAAGTGAGTGTGGATGTACGTATGTACTTACGCGTAAATTTACATATTTACATGTGTACTACTTGAAATGCAAAAGGATATTTGCATTTACAAAAGAATTAGCACAATTAGGCTGCTGGGGATTAAAGATGAAACGCCGCCATGGTAGGACCTTTGCTGTGATTTAAGGTAGAAGAAATTAGTGTTGAATTATATTTGGAGTAAAAAGTTTCTTAAGAACTCTTAAGGTTAAAAGCCTTGGAGCAATCTAAGCAGAAGCTGTAGTAGTTTGCATTAGAAAACAAGGATAACAGTACGAGGATCCAAATGCTCTGAAAATTTGCAAAATGACCAGCCTTAAAACTTTAGCCTGTCGTCGTTTTTTCTGCTGACTAACTTACTTTTAATTTGGTTAAAATTTTCCAGACATACGTACATAAGTAGGTGTAGAAGTAAGTCCTTTCCTCTAAATTAAATTTCTACTTTTGCGAAATCAATAAAATCTTAGTTTTAAAAATGCCCGATACGACGAAAAAATTCCTTCAAACTTCACAAGTAATGTATTTTTTTCTCAGGTCGTCAGAATAAATTCAGAATAAATCCCAATCCTTTATAAACCTCAACATGTTTTCTTAAGGGTACTTGCTACGTACAGCCTACTAAATACAATTTTGTCACTCGGAAACGGAAATACATAGTGAAATGTGGGAAATACAGAGCATTTTTGCTTCCTTTAGGAAAAACTTAACAACCAGCGGACAAATGTGAATATCCTTTTTAATTTGGTATTTCTGGTATGTAAATGAATAATAAACATAGGCTTTTGCAAACAGAAGGAAACAACGAAAAACCCACTTGGCATAAGTAGCAGCTGAAATCCGAGAAGAGCAAAGAAAATTATAAAAGAAAGAAATATGACAAAAAATACGGAGACTACTTCGTCATTTAACGTAAGAGGGGAGAGAATTGCAAATGGATTGTTTGGTGAATGGATGAAATGCTCAAACATTTGAGAAGATAAATAGCGTGAGAAGGTGAGAGAAATAGAAGAAAAGCGTTAAAGGGCCAAAGAGCTAAAAGCGGCGATAGTATGGAGAGCGCGTGGTTTCAAATATTTGAGAGGAGTAAACATTTGAGTGTAAAACACTTCAGCCAGAGTTAAAGCTATCGCAACTTTTGAGTGATGTACGAAACTGCAGCGAATGTGTATAGTGGGATACCTATAAGCAGGAAAATTATGCTGCTAGTTTTTGTTTTTCCACTCGCCATTTAGTGAGGCCAACGCGCCAATTGGTATGCTGAGTTGAGCATCTGCTTGCAAGCGCTCAAACCAGAAAGTCTACAATGGTGCTCACGCGCTCTGCCCGGCTCTCCCCTTCTCTGAGTGACGGCCACTCAAATGAATGCGCGCTCAGTACGCTCACTGCTTATTTCTACACAAACGCGTTTTGGGGTGGCCGCCTGCTTGTGGCAAGTACCATCGTACGAGTTTGTGCTGTGCCAACTCGTGCAACTATAAATTTTTCGTTACAAGCAGCGCCACCATCGTATTTATTATTGACTTCCACTGCCGTTTGTCGTCGTAATCGTCGCCTTTGCCGTCGCTTTTGCATTTGCCTTTACCGTCGCTGCTGCCGCTGTTGCTGTTGCCACTACGATTTCTGCCACACCACACAACCGACTCGAAAGCAAGTCGAATTGTGAATACGATAGCGCGCAAGTGAACGACGAGTAAAAATGTTGAGCTCGCCTATGGTTTGCAATCAGTTCGAGTTCGAGCGTCGCACAAGACGGACGTGTAGGCTGTGCATGATTTCACGCGAAAAACGGGTTTTTCAGTTTTTCTTTTTTCCATACACAAAACCACCAAACAAACAAAAAACGCTTGAGTCAAAGCTGAAATTAGAATAAAAGAATAACGAAGTCTAGTCGTAGTGCAGCATGAAAAAGTCAATACTGACTGAAATAATAAGCGACGCGCAACAGAGGCGTTTTCGTTTTCCGCCCAACCAATAAAAGGCGTATAAGTCAATCAAAGCATAAATTTATTAGTGCTGTTTACGAAGAAAGCAAAGCTAAAGAGAAAAAATAAAACTGGTGTAGTGAAAAAGTTCAACGACGACGACGAAGAAAACGACGACTACGAGTGCGTTGACAAGTTATACGCTTTGCGTGATATGCGTGAAAATTGTTGGGTGAAAAATTTCATTAATGAAAAATTCATGTAGCATTATTCGAATAGTGCACAAAGTGTAAAGTTTGCTTTAGAGAAATTGAGTAAATTAAAGCGTCGAAAAGAAAACAGTGAAAATCGGTTTGCATAAAAATTATTTCAAACTAAAAAAAAAACATCGACCATTTCTTGTGTGCACACAATTACCAGCCATGGAAATATCTAAATGCATTTAATCAGAGGCGCCTACTTGACTGCAGCGCGTAAAAAACGCGTATCTATGCAAGCGTCAAAGTGTTTAATTCACTAACGAACAAAAAAACACAAAAATTAGATCAAAAAAATTCAAATAAAAATGTATAAATTAAGCAGGCTACCAGTGCGCCTCGCCGCCAACTACAGCGCGTACACGTTCCTGCTATTAGCGCACATACTCGCCCAGGGCGTATGCGGTGTTTTCGCGCTACACAACAAGGGCGCCGATAGGCCAGAGTCCTCATATGCGTTATCATCGGAGTCAGCTTCAGCCAGCGCGGCCAGCATGATGGCCACCTCAATTGCAGGCGCTGCTGCCACGGCAGGCGCTGGTGTCCCTGCAGTCTCCTCCTCCGCAGCTGCGGCCGCCGTAGCAGAAGGCACCGTTGATGCTGCGGGTGCCTCTACCAATCAATGTTCCTGGCAGTATAATGGCACCACATCAGTACGCTGCAACCTGCGCACCATCGAGCGGCATATAGCGCTCGATTTACAAGGTGCTGACGGCACCAGCCAGTTAGAGATCAAATGTAGCGAACTCTACCTCTTTGAATCGCAACTGCCACAGGCGGCTTTCGCGCGCCTACAAACGCTCGATGTGCTACGCATTGATGGCTGTAAATTGCTGCAATTGCCAAATAATGCTTTCGAAGGATTGAATGTGCTGCGTTCGTTGGCAGTGAATACACGCAACCCCGACTGGGGACCAGGCAAAACATTGGAATTGTATCCGGACTCGTTGAATAGCTTGAAGCAGCTGACCGAGTTGCAGTTGGGCGATAATAATTTGCGCGCACTACCCGCTGGATTCCTGTGTCCGGTGGGGAATCTGCAAGTGCTTAATTTGACGCACAATCGCATACGCTCTGCGGAGAATCTCGGTTTTGCCGATATGAATTGCAATAGTGGCAGCGAGCTGCAAGTATTGGATGCGAGCTACAATGAATTGCGTTCCATCACCGAGAGTTGGGGCATTTCCCGCCTGAGACGGCTGCAACAATTGAATTTGCAACACAATAATATTTCGGAGTTATCCGGAGAAGCGTTGGCTGGACTCAGCTCACTTCGTATTGTTAATTTGAGCAATAATCACTTGGAAACACTGCCAGAGGGGCTGTTTGCCGGCTCGAAGGAGTTACGTGAGATACACCTACAAAATAATGAGCTCTACGAACTGCCTAAGGGACTCTTTCACAGGCTTGAGCAATTGCTGGTGGTGGATCTGTCTGGCAACCAGCTGACCTCAAATCACATAGACAATACCACCTTTGCGGGACTAATAAGGCTGATTGTGTTGAACTTGGCGCACAATGCGCTCACGCGTATCGATTATCGCACGTTCAAGGAGTTGTACTTCCTGCAGATACTGAACTTACGCAACAACTCCATCGGTCACATCGAAGATAATGCTTTCCTGCCACTCTACAACCTACACACTTTGAATTTAGCAGAGAATCGGCTGCATACTTTAGATGATAAACTCTTCAATGGGTTGTACGTGCTTTCCAAACTGACACTGAACAATAATCTCATCAGCGTTATTGAGCCAAATATTTTTAAGAACTGCTCGGATCTCAAAGAGCTCGACTTGAGCTCTAATCAGCTCAACGAAGTGCCACGCGCCTTGCAAGATCTCGCCATGCTACGCACGCTGGATTTGGGCGAGAATCAGATACGCACTTTTGATAATCAAAGCTTCAAAAATTTGCATCAGCTAACGGGACTGCGGCTAATTGACAACCAAATCGGCAATATCACAGTGGGCATGTTCGCCGATCTGCCGCGTCTCAGCGTGCTCAATCTCGCCAAGAATCGCATACAGTCCATTGAACGTGGCGCATTCGACAAGAATTTCGAGCTAGAAGCCATACGCTTGGACCGCAACTTTCTGTCCGATATCAACGGCGTCTTTGCCACGCTAGTGTCGCTGCTGTGGCTCAATCTTTCAGAGAATCACCTCGTGTGGTTCGATTACGCATTCATACCAAGCAACCTCAAGTGGCTTGACATACATGGCAACTACATTGAAGCGCTGGGCAACTATTACAAGCTTCAGGAAGAGATACGCGTAAAGACACTGGATGCCAGTCACAATCGCATTACTGAAATCGGTGCGATGTCCATACCAAACACCATCGAACTGCTGTTCATCAACAACAATCTCATTAACACAGTGCACCCAAACTCATTTGTCGACAAAGTCAATTTAGCGCGCGTCGACCTCTACGCCAACGCGATGTCCAAGTTGCAGCTGCAGCAGCTGCGTGTCGCACCCGTGCAACCGGCCAAACCGCTACCGGAATTTTACCTGGGCGGCAATCCATTCGAGTGCGACTGCACCATGGACTGGCTGCAACGCATCAACAATTTAACCACACGTCAGCATCCACGCGTCATGGATCTCACAAACATAGAATGCGTCATGCCACATGCGCGCGGCGCACCCGTACGCTCACTGACCACACTGAAACCGAAAGATTTCCTCTGCCGTTACGAATCGCATTGCTTTGCGCTGTGCCATTGCTGTGACTTTGATGCCTGCGATTGCGAAATGACCTGCCCAGGCAACTGCACCTGCTACCATGACCAGATTTGGTCCACAAATGTGGTGGATTGTGGTGGTCAGCAGACTACCGAATTACCACGCCGTGTGCCCATGGACTCGAGTGTTGTTTACTTGGATGGCAATAACTTTCCAGTGCTAAAGGACCACGCTTTCATTGGACGCAAAAATTTGCGCTCGCTCTACGTGAATGGCAGTCAGGTGGCACGCATACAGAATCGCACTTTTGCCGGACTGATATCGTTGCAGGTGCTACATCTGGAGGATAACCTGCTACGCACGCTGCATGGCAACGAATTCGAATTTCTCATTACGCTGCGCGAACTCTATTTACAGAACAATCAGCTGACGTCGCTGGACAATATTACGCTCGCACCACTGGTGTCGCTTGAAGTGCTCCGCATCGATGGCAATCGCCTAGTGTCGCTGTCTATGTGGCAGCTGCAGCAGCCGCAATTCAAACAAATGCGCGCATTGGCGCTGGGTCGCAATCAATGGAGTTGTCGCTGCAAATTCCTTCAGGAGCTAACAGCCTACGTAGCAGAAAATGCGTTGATAGTGCAGGACCTGCAGGACATCTACTGTGTGGACGCGGGCATCAGCGGCACAAGTGTGGTGCAGAAGCGTGATTTGGACTTTAATGCTACTGCCGCCTGCACCGACTACTACGCTGGCGGTTCGATGCTGCAGCACGGCATACCAAAGACTTACATACCACTGCTTGCGGCAGCATTGGCGCTAATTTTCCTGCTAGTGGTAATCATCATCATCTTTGTGTTTCGTGAATCACTGCGTATTTGGTTGTTTGCGCACTACGGCGTGCGTGTGTTTGGTCCACGCTGCGAGGAGTCGGAGAAGCTGTACGATGCTGTGCTACTGCACTCTGCCAAGGACAGCGAATTTATCGCACAGCACCTGGTGTCTGAATTGGAAACAGGCCGCCCACCACTGCGCATTTGCCTGCAACATCGCGATTTGGCGCACGATGCAACACACTATCAGCTGCTAGAGGCCTCGCGCGTTTCCCGACGTGTAGTCATACTGCTATCACGCAACTTTCTACAGACTGAGTGGTCGCGGTGCGAGCTACGACGTTCCGTCCACGATGCGTTGCGTGGGCGACCGCAAAAACTTGTCATCATCGAGGAGCCCGAGGTGCTGTTCGAAGCTGAGAGCGACATTGAGTTACTGCCTTACCTAAAGACATCAGCAGTGCACCGCATACGCCGCAGTGATCGACATTTCTGGGAGAAGCTACGCTACGCGCTGCCTGTCGACTATCCCACCTATCGTGGTGGTGTTGCCGGCGTGCCCGGCAACAACTACACGCTCGACCACAATCATGAGCGCATCAAGCAGCCGGCGAGTCCAGGCATACTCTACCGCCAAGCACCACCACCCGCTTACTGCCCTGAAGGTTTAGCTGGTGGTACAATTAGCGAACATGGCACTGCTGGTGGTGGTGCTGTTGCCACTGTTGCTACCGCCGCAGAGCCCACCACCTACTCCTCCGCCACAACAGCGACGCCCAGCCCGCGCCCGCAACGACGTGATCATGTTGGCAGCGCGGGTGTAGCGGGCACTTTACATCATCCCATTGTGGGCACACATCTGCATCCTAGCGCAGCGCAAGCAGCATCCCTCGCAGCTGCAGCGGTACAACGCGGCGCAGAACTGAGTGGCGGCGCTGGCAATGCCAGCCAATATTACCATCACGCCACAGCGCCCAGTCAAACGTATACAATGCGGCCACCCTCCGAGCACATTTACTCCAGCATCGACTCGGACTACTCGACGCTGGACAATGAGAATATGCTCATGATGCCACCGCCCTCACCCACACCCAACGGTGGCGTGGCGGATATGCAGAGTTTGCAGAGATTTCAACAGCAGCAGCAGCGGCACCATGCGCATCAACAACAGCAGCAGCAACAGCAACAGCTTATGTCACAAACATGGCGACCGCAACAGCAGCAGCAGCAGCAGCAACAACAACAAAATCAAAAGCATCAGCAGCAGCGCAGGGAGTCTGAGTTGGCGAATGGTGCTGTAGCGACTTCAGTGTCAACGGCGAGCGGACAACAGCAGGGGCCGCATGTGCAAGCGTATCTAGTGTAGATGTAGGTAAATACATATGTAGTTGTAAAGGATATACATACCTAACTAGTGGCATGAATAAAAAAACGACGCACAGCACAAAGCGAAAAAAATAACAAATGGAAATTTAGTTATATTTAAGTAGGAACGTAGCGAAGAATTTATGGGACTGGTTCCTGGCACTGAAACTAACACAACAAAAGTGTAAATGAATTTTATATAACATGCTTAAAAGTTGATCTATATATTTAAGTGCAAGTTTAAAAATAACTAGCCTTTTTTATAAACTGAAAATCCAAAATCTTTTATTCGGTGTAAAAAATTTTGCCTACTAAAATGCAAATTTATAACTAACATTTTTTTCGTTAACTTAAAAGCGTCAAGTGTCGATATTTGCTGCGTAGCCATGAAAATTGTAAAATTATTTAAATAAAACGCGTATGCAAAATTAAAAAAAAAAATAAAATAAAAATTTTGAAATTTTGTTTTGAAAAAAAAAAAAATAATATTTTAAAAGCAGATGCTCGATTGCCTAAGCTGAACAGCTGTGCTTAAAAGTAACTCATTTAAAAATTATTTGATAAAAACAAAAACTATAAAATTGTAAAAAAAATTTCGAATGAAACTAAGACAAACTACTTGACAACCCAGTGAATAAAAGAAAAAAATTAAAGCACAGTTCAACTCCGAATGAAAAAATTCAGTTCACGAGTTTGAGCAAAAAAAAATTGAATGCAAAAATTTATTTCTGTTCATACAAAACGACGTTAATGACGATGATGATAAACGTATGTAATGATGTAGTTATATATGTAAACTCGATTTTCCTCATATATAGATATACAAACTTACTTACCGTATACTTATATATAGCAACTCTCATAAGTGTAAATAGCAAAATAAAATAAAAAATAAAAATATAATACTAAATATAAGCCTAAGCCCTAAGTAAATAATGTATATTTCGAAATCCGTGTACCTACATGGCTATAAATATTTAGTTAGGCTAACCGCGTAAAAGTGCCAGGCAGGCGGAGGCATTAGTGTGAGTAAAGCCTGCGGATGATCGGGGCAGAGGTCGAGAAGTGAGAGTGTTGTGACTCGGAGGGGAGTGATGGGTACAGCGCATTAGAGTTGAAACTTTATAATGCTAATTTATTTAATTATTCACCCACACACACTAACACAACTGCTCACATACACGCTCAGCCTTTTCGGTTAGCCTCTTGTGTCATCGCTCGCTAGCCCAGCTCACTCAAATGTTTGCGCCAACTTTCTGCATAGTCCAGAGTGCCCAGAGTGGCTGAGAGCGCGTGTGTAAATATTTAATTTAATTAATATAAAATAAACAACTATTACAACAGCTAAACAAATACACACAACTACACGCACACACACATATGCATATACATACTGTAAACACAGCAAGCGAAACTGCCAAACTTACGTATTAACGTAATTAAACATTAACATTGATGTACAGTTACATACACTTACAATTAACACTACTCGTAGACTAACACTAATGTGACGTGCAGGACATTCATTACTGTTGACAAGGACGAACTGTTAGTAACTATTTGTTAAACTAATTCATGCTATGACTGCTGTATATTTGTTTGTACCTATATCCATACTCATATGTACATATGTATGCGCGTATCTCCATATGTGCACGTATTTGTGGGAAATTCGACTGCTTTGTAGCGTAAGCTTTTTTCCATACTTTTTTCCTCCAAAAAGTGCGTATTTATTTCTTAGTCAATAAGCAACAATTTGAAATTGTGAAGAAATTTGAAATAAAATTTTTGTTATAAAAAATTAAAATTTATGCAAAATTTGTTTCGATTGGTTTTTGAAATAAGCGCAGTAAGTTGAAGCAGACTATAGTAACACCATATAAAAAAATGAAGTAAGTAGAGATTTACGAAAAAAAATTGTTTGCGAAAAAAATTCTAAAAAATTTTCTGAAAAAAAAAATTTTTTTTGAGAAAAAGTTCTTTATTAATGCCGGCAAAATCATAAGGAATATTCCCTTAAGCGAAAAAAGACTTTGAAAACCTAAAAACTCTCGAAACTTTGACTGAACGGCAAAAATTCCTACTGCAACATGTTTAAAGAAATCACTTAAGCGAAATCGTTTTGCAGTTAAAAAAAACTCAAATAAAATATTTTTTATATTTTTTTCTCTGCATTACTGCGCATTCCTAAAACAAAAAAAACTTATAAAAACGTAAACATTTTTTAAAGTCGATGGTATTTTTAAACACCCAAAAGTATCCAAAATGGCGGGATAGTGAAATGTGAAAATGAGTTGGACATAAAAAATATTTAAGAATTCATAAAAAGTAATAGTTTTTACCATGATGTTTTAACTGATTTTAAGTAAGATAAATAATGAGTCACGCTACTCCTCAAGCTACTCGGAAGTCAAATTTCTTACTAAAGAGCGAGGAAAATACTTCTATCAAAATGGGAGAAACTAACACAAACTTTTTGAGGAAGTGATATTAATTTACACAAAACTGTTTTACGAATTTTTGTTTTTTACAAAGTTTCGTTACTTTAATTTAATTCGAGTTTTTCTTCAAATATCTGGTGAAACAAATTTATTTCCTAAAAAACAATTCAAAAAAAAAAATTATCAAAAAATATTTTCATAGTTAATTTTTACGCTTTTTTTACGTTTATTAGAACGCACCTAAAATATCTGTTATTAAGTTCTTTTGACCTTTTTTAATAATTTGATAGTTTCGCAACATTCCATATCTCAATTGGTTCATATAAAGTTTATTTATTGCAATTGGTTTATGTAAACGAATTAAGTTTCGATTTTTGTTTGGGATATAAAACTCCTCCTTGAACAAGTTAGTTATTCATTTCAATGAAACGAAATTGGGAAAGCAACATTTTATTTGATTTTATAAGCGAAGTGACATTATTCAAACCTACTAAAATAGCTTCCAATATTTCAAGAAACAGCAAGAATGTTCACAAATATGTAACATACGTGCGAGTATCATCCCTTGACTCTTGACTCATTTGGATCATGAGACCATATTCAAAAATCTTAAGTTATCTACAATTTCAGTATTTTTTATGCAAAATATCGCAAACAAGTTTTGAAAATAAAACTTTTAAAATAAGCAAATTAAATTTTTCGTCATAGTCATGACCAGTTTTTTTTTGTATTCGAAATAAGGAAACAAAATAATAAGACGTATGCTGCAAATCAAAAATCCCAAGATTTTAGTAGCTACAAAATACTTTTGGTAGACATTACTGGTTTCCTGCAAGTATACCTAATACTCGTGCCCTGTCCACATCGAAAAAACTCCGCTAGCGAAGGTAAGGTGCGCTGTTTTTGATTTTTATTGTGTACTTTTTTCTGCGATAAAAAGGTTTTAATGGGAAAAAATAGCAAGTAATTTTTTCCGTTATAGATAGAGTTAAAAATTATTGAAGCACGCACCGAAATGCCTTCATTTACATATATATATGTCATTTCTATTCTCTCTTGCTCTACTTCTTATGCATTTCCACTTTTTAGCTATCCACAGTTTTCTACAAAAATGTTTGCCTTTCCATTGCCCTATTCTTAGTATTTGTGCAAAAAAGGCAATAAGAAGTTAACGTTTTTCGGTAGGAAAGAAAACGTCATTATTTAATACGATTAAATATTTACAGACATATACCCATTCTCAGCGTTAGTTTCATAAGTCCAACTTTTAAACTACACACCAAAAATTTATGACCAGATTCTTGAGGCCCTAGTTTTTGAAATACCAAAAATTTAAGCTCGTTTTTTTCAAAGGGATTCAAAATCCATTATACTCCACCCTCCTCGATGAATGGCAATCCACTATAGCATAAGCGGTGGATGGTGAAATATGTATTGGAAAACAAGTGTGGCAAACCGGATTTAAGTTATTTTGCAATAAGTATGTATAGTACTATATACATATGAGTATATATACTAAAACAACTCAGTTTTTGATTTGCTGCAATCAACCGCAAATTCGATTTCATTTCACTGTGAAAAGCTAATTCACTTTCAGTGGTTAAATTATTGATTTTCTGTACAAAAATTTAAAATTAACTGCCGAACGAAAGTTGACTCGCACTGGGCAAATGGATTTTAGTAACTACTAAAAAATCCTGTTGCTAGTTTTTGAACCTTTTAACTCCCGGTTTAATTAATTTATTTTTTACTATGAGCTTTAGCTACTGGGTCATTCCATGTAAAAGAGGAAAACGAAAAATTATGTAAAATGCCTTAATTATCCCTATTTCAGTAGTAACGTTTTTCTAAGTGACTACATTTCATTTATCTGTGTAAAAAAATTACAAAATTTAAAAGAAGATGTAATTTTTGTCTATGGAAACTTTTACTTCATACATAATTACTTTGCATCAGTCACAAGGACTTGTCCCGCCAGTCACAATTTTAAATATTTTTATGAAGATTATATCAGCCTAACTTTAAATGAAAACGTTATAATTCACAACTAATCACATTCTGTAGTCGAATGTCCCACTAGTCACAATGGAATGGCCCTACTGTAGAAAATAAAAAAGTCAATTTTAATATAGCTTTAAAAGGTATAAAAACGAGAAGCGAATGCTTGTCAATGCGAATAAAATGGACATGCTATTTCTTTCCTTTATATTTTCTTTGTTAATGTGCTTTAGTTTTTTTTTTTTGAAACACAAAATTTAATGAAAAATTTTAGTTTTTTTGATGTCATGTAAATATGGGTATAGATTAAAGAATAAATCAAGTACCGAACACCACAATGTTAATTAAATTTTTTTTTTGCTTCGCAATGCTAGTATTAATTTCTTAATTAATATATCTATGTACAATTGATTTCGTACAAAATTTAATTATGTAGGTGTTTTTATTTCCCTTTTAAATTAAACTAATTGTTTTTGCTATTCAATTATTTCATAAATTGTTTTTTCATTACAATTGTAATTAAATTCTGCAATATTTTCATTGAAACTGGTCTGCTATTAGATTAAAAATAAAAATTAATGGAAATTTCATAAGTCAATTTATGAGCCAGTAACGTCATCTAATAAATATTTTCTGATTTGCTAGATTTAAATTTGTACATACATATGTATATGCATGTATATATTTCGGGTTACTTGCTTCAAATAATGCATTTACCACAAAACGGATTTCTTTTGAAAACTTCAGTTCTACTTTTGATGTTTCATTTGAGTGTAGCGAGAGTTTATCATCTACAAAAAAATCTTTGATATACCAAGCAGCATTTTATCTAAATTTTACACCATACGCTCATACATACATACTTAAAAATCTATAAAATGCATAATAGTTATAAAACGGGTCAAACAAATATACAGCAAAATTTTTCGCATATGTACGTACATAAGACTGTTTCACGTTCTATAAGTAGAAAGAAAAGTTTACTCTTCTTTCCCCAGCGAATTTCATAAATCTTACTACTCTAACCCAGGGACCGTAACGTAATTTAACAGTTGAAATTTGATTTTTATTTTTTCGATCAAAAAATAATCGTTATTGTTTGATTTTTATTTTTTTCGATCATTTTTCACCGTTATAACGGAGACTGCCTTTTTATGATGTTTAACGATTATTTTCGGTCCCTGCTCTAACCAAAATATTTCCTATCAACTCAGCATCCTCCTGAGTTGAACCGTGTTGAAATTACCTTTGAAATTTCAAATTTCTTTCAAGAGAAAAAAATATTGCAAAACAATTTTCGCTAGAAATAGCCAGTTGACTGCCTCCTTTATAGCGGCCACCCCTGCCTGATATGTGTACGGCAGCCTAAACATAAGATTTACATAGAGTGTACAACAAAGTACACCTCTCCCACATCTACCATTCCATTTCAACGAATCTGTTAAAACGTTCACTAGACCTTTCATACTCAGAGGCATGAGTTTCGAGAAGGATCCAATTGAAGACAGCCCCAGTATGCACCGAACCAATTCATCAGGTATGAAGTCGAAGTTCCCAAAGATTTCCCAGTGCTCAATCGCGGGGTGGAAGGAGAATCCAGTGCTTCGTAGCCTGATGGCGAAACGGACTGGTGCATTCTTTACGAATAATTCCAACTAGGGTGGTTCTTTGTACGCGCTCCAACTTCTTCAGATAATGACACCATACAATGCAATTGGATTGATTAAGGTTTCACACAGCCTGTAGATTATTGCCTTTGGAGAGAGACCCCAGCTTTTCCTCGCCGCTTTTTTACTACATTATAGCGCAATTAATGCTTTATTGACGTACTCCTAAATATTTTGCTTCCAGGATAACTTCCCGACGGATCACGTCCAAAATGTTTTGCCCTGTTAGAAAGCACAATTAGAATGCCACGATAGAGTGTAGCTGGGCATTAGATCATATATGTATGTACAGTGTTTTGAAACCTTCCACTGATGATGAGTGTTGTGTCATTAGTGTAGGCGATAACCCGAAAGCCTTTCCTTTTCTCCTCCAGCATTTAGTTGTTTATGCTGGAAAGACGTACTGCCGCCTTTCGCAGGAAATGGTAGAGATGGCCTATCTAAGTTTTTTTCGGTTCCGACCTCAGTCAGACCTTTTACTTTCACCTCGGGTAGCATATTATCAAAAGCCCCCTTGATTCCTCTGACTTCCTGATGGGTAGATGCTGAGATAGACTCAATCTTTTCCGAGGAATTCTGTTACTTATGCAGCGATCAATCAGTCTCTCAAAGGTAATCAGTAGGAAGGAAGAGAGTCTATTTGTTCTGAGATCCTTCGGAGATACCTGAGAGTTTTTTTCCTACCTTAGGTATAGACGTTAAACTCACAGTCCTCCAAGTCTTCGCAGCTCGTTCAGAAAGAAGTAAGCCCACGATATGACACCACCACAAGCCTTTGCAGTTGTGCAGGAATAATGACATGCAGTCTCGAAAGCTTGAAGTGCTCAAAAGTGTTAATCGGCAGCAGTCCACTGTGGGAAACCCTTAGACTCAGGGTGCTTTACCGCATATGGTTTACATTCATTCATTCATTGATTTGAATTTATCAAGATCATCGAAGAAGAAGTAACTGCCAAGAGCTTTTGATCTCCGTTTTGGTAGAGCCGGTCAATGGTATAGAAGGTGTCTGATGGTTCATACGGCTTCTGCAGTTGTCGTTCCAGGTTTCTACGGTAGACTAATTAAAGAAACATGACTGTCCTCGGTATAGGATTTGTTGGGAATTGAGCATAGAGCTGAAGCTAAGCTATTCGCTTCGCAAAAATTTTGCATTGAAAATTTTATTATTGAGGCAATCTTATGTAGCTGCATATGCAGGTAAACTTTTTGTTGAAAATGTATTACTATTAATTGAAAATTAATTGATTAACATGATTACTAAACAATGAGGACAAAATAACGTAACATACATACACAACGACAAGTGCAATAGAAAACAAATTGTAATTAAAAATATGAGTGTGAAAAAAGAACCGAAGAATAAATGAAATCAAATACTGCCATAGCACACATTAAAACTGTGAAGCGAGAACATACATATGTACACACATACATACATACTAAACTACAAATATTGTAAGGTATTTGTGAATGTTTGTGAACCAAAGCAGCATTTAAGCGCCATAATTAATGTGCAACCACAACATGGCACGCGAAAAAATTTAACAGACGAGGAAAAATACGACAGCAGCGACATGATACAGAGTGCATAAGTCAACTCGAATGCATAATAATACCTAAAAAACTAAAAATACCTACATATATTTAACACTTACATACTAGCATACATACATACATACATTCATAGACACATAGGCACATACATATGTATATTCGAAAAAACCGAAGCATTTAATAAAATTCATACAAAAACCATTATTTTGCATTACCACTTAACCTTATGTGTCATATTTATGTATTTATATGCTCTCATATTCACATGAATTTTAAATACATACATACATACACATTTTATATTCATAGTTATGTATATATCATCCAGAAATAATTCTAACAAATACCTACATAAATAATAAATATGTATGTACCTAAGTATGTACATACATACATTTGTTCCGCTCATACTCATGCTCACATATATAAATAAATAGGTACATACATACTCATATTTATATTTATGTATGGCTGTATACGCGTAAAAGAACACCAACCAAAAATATTTAATTCATAAATACTCGCAACATAATAAATACACGCATGTGTATGTACAAAAATATATCTAACATATAATCCATTAAATCATGCCTAACGCCTAATAAACAGCATTAACACATGCATGTGTACATACATACCTACGCATATGTACATACATATATTACTTGACTTTTGACATCGGTTATTTTAGTAGTTACACTGTGCCTGTTTTAATTTAAAATCATAAATAACTAATGATTTTTTAATGAATATAAATTATTTGAGAAATACAATACATACACACAAATATGTACAACTACAAAATTTTCTAAAAAAAAAACGAGCAACTACATTTAAAGTACCATACAATAAAATGCATTACACAACCAAACATACATACATATGTACATACCAATTTACATACATATGTACGTAGCATACTTGCTACATACAAGTACTCCCCAATTACTCCTTACTTATCATACATACTTACATGAATACATACATCCTTACCACGTTAGTTAGCCAAACTTTTTTAAATACACAGTTTTACATCAAAAACACCAACAACATCAAAAAAAAAAAACACACAAAAAACGATTATATGTAAAAAAATTTCCTGACTCAGCTTTGGTTACAAGTTCAATTGCAATACGAGTATGCTGGTAAATTTTTTATTTCAGCATCAAATATACAGTAGTTCCAAAGAATAATCGGCTGCAATTCAGAACAGAATTTGAAAATTGTGTACAAAGTTAGTTATTCTGGTTAGTTTTCTATTGATTTTGACAACAAAAAGGCCAAAAAAAAAGATCCACCAAAAGATCAACGAATAATGGAAGCAAGAGGTACAAAAATTAAGATCGTATTTGGTCGCTACGCGATGTTCCTAAGCACTTTTTCGTCACAAAATTGTGATTTTTAATCGTTAGTTTTAATTTTTTTTTAGAATATTAGAGCGATTAAATAGTGTACTAACCACCAAAAGGTTAACAAGCTTCACTCGAAATATGACAGCTGAGTGCGGCCATGTGAATTGATCCTCGATAATTTCGCCAAGTCACGGATATTTAAAAGAAGTGTGTCATAGCATACAAATATTTAAAAAAAAACTTCTTATTATTGGCCAAGTTATTGACAGTTATATTTTACAGTATGACAAAATTTAAAAATGAATTTAGCCGAAGCTACAATAGAAGGCGATTTGAAATTTGGCATTTTTGTAGATAAATATTTATACTTCATTATATAAAAACAAAAATAAATACTATTTTTAACCGACTTCAATCGATTTCAATCCAATAAAATTCAAGTTAATTATTTTTTTATGGGGTGCCTCAAGGGTGACCCTATACTAATTTGGTTTATTTCCGATCATTGGATCATGAAGAAATTAACGGTTCTCCAAAATTTTTATATGAGAATTGCGGTCGGTTTTATTTTTTGATTAAAAAGTATTTGTTTCAAAAATTTTCTTTCTTAGCCACGTAATTTTTATGTGTTATTCACGCTACTATAAAAAGGCAAATATGCAAAGATGTGCATCAATCGATTACCTTTCATAATCTGCAAACAATTTTTGTCCCTATCATTAGTTTAAAAAATATTCATATATTTGCCACAAGGCATATGCATGACAATGTTAAATCCTTATGTTGTCCTAATTTTTATTGTTAAATTTTGAGCTGTCCGATTATTCGTTGAGCTGTGAAAACCGTGTTTAAAATGATGTACTTATGGACCTTTGTTATTAAAATTGATATTTTATTTAATAGTTTTTTTCAGGGACCGAAAATGTGGTTAAATATCATGATTTTTATAACGTTATAACGGATACTGCTTTTTTATGGCCGCTTTAAATCTTTTATGACCGGAAAAATAAAAATCAAAAATAACGATTAAATTTGATCGAAAAAATAGAAATCAAATTTTAACGCTTAAATTATGATTTTTATTATGAAGATCATAACCGTTATGGTCCCTGTTTTTTTTAGAAAATTGCATCTCTTTTCTCTTCTTTTTGTATCGATCTGGCGGATTTAAAGCTTGTCCGATTATTCATTGGTGCACTGTATGTGCATTGTAAATAAAATTGAAGATTTTTTAACGTTTTAATAAAATATTTGTGTATTAAAAATTGTATCCATGCTGCATTTAAACATAACAGCTTTTATTAATTGATATATATTTGGCATTGCCAATTGGTCCACTTCAGAAAAAATGAAAATATTATTAAAAAAACGTATGTAAATAAAAAAAGCTGTTTAGATTTTCATATACGTATCTACACATGTAAGTGCATACATACATACTCAATTTTGAGCACCTAGAATACATCGTGTTTTAAAAATAGAATAAAACAGAATAAATAAGTTTGCCTTAAACAACTTTTAAAGCGATTATATACATATGACTAGGCCAGCGCTTGCCATCTAAGCGGCCCAAGCGAGCCATGTATTTGGCATACCTTTTATTTTATGAAATATTTAATGAAAAGCTAAACTGAATTAAACCACAAGATTTCAATTTTTCTATTTTCTTTTAAAGCAAATTTTATGATAAAACTACGAAAGCCTTAGACTTTTTAAACTTAACTTTCAGGGATTCGCTCTTAATAACTAATTCAAATTTGGTTGAGACATTATCGATTGCATATATTAACTATTTTTGTATTAATTTTGGTCTGAAAAAACTGCATTTCTACAATATGGCTTAGTTGTTCTTTTCTCAACAAAATGTTTCTAAAAGTCTCTCTAATAATCCCTGAAAAAGCGGAGCAGCTGTATAGAAAAATGTCCCTCCAGCTTACTTGCCTCATAGAAGGAACATACCTATCCGTTTCTATGTATACCAATCTCAGTCCAGTTTTTAAGCTATGAGAATAGAACAGTCAGCAGCTCTACATCCATACATACAGCGTCATACAGTTGTGTCTGCTCATTGAGGGCCGCTAGCTTTAAAGACTCTGATATTATGGGCAGCATGAGTTTTGCCTTCATGCAGCCTCTGTAGCCTTCATGCAGATCTGAAGCGCAGCTAACCAAATTGTAATCCTGTGTCATCTGGTTTCCCGAGTAAAAGAAGCTCAGCCAGCATAGTTAAACAAAAACTTGCAATGCCGAACCCCTTTGGCAGTGATTAGAGTGCCGATCGAAGCCTTAAATACACTTTGTTTATCACCAAAGATGCGTGCATTGCAGTAACTTCTTAAACCTAAGCCATTGCGTTGAGGACTGCAAAAGTTCCAGCTACAAATGTCCTGGAGAAAAGTCTCCGTCATTATTTGTGTTGCAATTAAGCCAACACCTGACTTCAAGAAATTTCATATCAGGACACCTCTTTTCATTAAAAACTCAAGGAGTCTTTCCACAATGGTCTTAGTCATTAGAGAGCTCATTATCAACGTGAGAAATACTCCTAATAAATACTTCTTTCGAAAAAAGTCTAAATCAGTACTCCAGAAAATAAATCAGTAGTTCTTTTGAATAACAGAAGAGTCGATATTATCTGCTTAGGCCCGGTTTAATTACCAACCAGAGCTTTTAAACAAAATACGCAACTTTATCGCTTTGAGTTACACACTAAATTATTTTGGGGGTGTTTGAGGTGATGGTTGTTAGTTAGTGAGAGAATCGCTTACCACAATTGAGTTGGCTGTCGTTCGAGGGCCACTGCACATAGTCATAGAACAGACCCTAAAACTTAATGAGAGAGTGCACTGATAAAGGCATTGTGATCTCAAGCAGACTGGAGGTGGAAATCAAAACCAAGATTCCCATCCGCCAGTTCAACACAGATAACATGGTCAAGAGAATAATCTTTGGGAATGACTGGAACCAGACAATTTAAAAAAAAAATCCAACACACACTCAGATAGTTCAAAAACTGACGAAGGGGTCATAAAAGCATACAGGGTAATGATGAGGTAGGTGGCAAGGGAAACAGAGGCAAGTTATGGTACCTTATAGGCTATTGAAAGTAAAAGTGTATAGTACAGAGAACACCTTGAACAAGCCTTTGTTTGGGTTAGTACACATTCTAACATTTGTATTCTGCTTTAAATCAATACATATTAGTTTATTTTACAATAAAAAAATCAGAGCACGATATTGTTCAAGTTCATACTTCTAATGTAAGGCGGCAACAAAATAATCTGCTTTTCTGGAGCGTACCAAATGGCAAATACATAATTTATCAGAACGCAGCCCATTTAATTTGATGAAAACAAAACTCGCTCATTTCGTTTGTTTATTTTTATTGATTAAAATTATGCAAAAGGAAAAATAATATTTCTGTCAGTAATTATGAAAGTTAAATGGTTTCGTGCACCAAAGCACACCGCAAACACGACAAAAACTTAACAGAACAAAAAAACTTTTTTGTTGAACGCATTGAACTCGCAGCAAATTTGGTTTCCTTTTAATCAATCGACACGCTTGAAAGCAATAAAAAATCGATTTTGCTTTTAAATGATATCAAAAAGAAGTGAAGCAAAAACTCATATGTATATAAAGCAAGCGCTACATGGCCAAACACACATACACAAACGTAAATATGTACGTACATACATTCTAACATACATACTTACATTTGTACAAAAAAACACGCCAACTCAACTGATATGCTAATTTTTGCGATAGCTAAAACTTTTACTGTGGACTAAATTTATCTACATATTTGTTTTAAACATTTTTATAGTAAACGAATATTTAATATATGCAAAAAAACTATTATTTAGTCATAATTAAAAATATTATTGATATGTACAATATGTATTTACATAGAATAAAAAAAGCAATGAAAAACACAAACTCATAAATTCACACTGATAAAATATGAATCATATTTAGGTATGAAATATAATTTTAAAGCCATGTACGAGTATACGTATGTTGTATATACACACACATATATTAATATATACATACTTACTAAAATAAATACCTACTTGTATATTTATATAGGCATGTATGTATGTAATTGATAGATTGTACGTACATATAAAATGTGAAGCAGAAAAATCCAAAAATGTTATTTATTTTTTATTTTGTAAATTATAATTATGCAATAATTAATTATGTTGCTGAAGGTAAACTGATATGTGGCGTTTATTATAGAACAAAAATAACAAAAAATATAAATAAAAAAACGTACTAACTAAATATGTATGAAATGCGATTGCAAAAAATGTGAGAAAATGCAAACAACTTTTTTGTGAATATATATATATTTTTGTTTTAAAAAACAATTTCAAAAAAATTCAAAATAACTGTTTTCTTATTTACAATGGTTTCCTTGCTGGTGGAAAACTGCTGAGTTAGGGGTACTTACGTCTTTAATTGGCTAAGGCAACAAAAGAAAAAAAGACTTGCTTAACTTTTTAAAGCTCATAAATATTTATAAAAACAACATCGATCAATTGTACAATTTTAAGTGCATTTCATCGAATGAATGAGAAACAAATGTGGATCTCATAAAGTCTGGCTTCGACATGCACAAGTCATTGTTGATTAGTATTTCACACATTTAAAGTTTGCATCGAATGGCTGAAATTGAGAACTTAATCACTCCGATGAAAATATTTCACACACACCTGAAATTTGGAAATTATCGAAGCAAACCAGAATCGGTAGAAAATACAAATGGAAATACATACAAACATGTGTGTAGGAAACAGAAAACAAAAGTCATCGCACTGATGTTTTTTTGTGTAAAAGAATGATTAACAATCATCAAAACCCACTCTTTAGACACAAATATACATACATACTTTTCCTTACGTATATGTATTGAATCGCGCTTTACTTTGCATAAACTTATCCTTATTTGAACAGCTGGTTCGAAAACGCCCTATTTCACAATTTGGTTAAAGAACGCCAACATATGTATATCAGAGGTGGTAAACGTTAGATGATCAATACATCGAGCCGTCCAAATCAAAAAAATGTCGCTAACGTTACTTTCGCGGTTGATACAGGAGACTTACCTGTCATCTAGAGTATGCTCCTGTTGATCACAAAGCCTATATCAACGGGCATCCGTTTCCGAAGGATCATCGCTGAACTCCACTCAACCATCGCGTGTTTAAAAATTGAAAACAAAAAAACTAATCATAAATCGTTAGGGCAATCATTAATGTGTTATTTCCATATTACCGCATACTGCGATTTTGTGCGATATTAAAAAAATATACATTTCTTAGGTAACTATTTGATACAAAATGAACAACACCTTAAAAAAAAAATGCCAAAAATCAAAGGTAAGTCCTACGTCAGGCTCGCACTAAAATTGAGTGGGCTAGAAAACTGCATAATCACAATCTTTCCAAGAAATCTAATTAAAGTGCTTGAAATTTTACGAAAGTTTGTGGGCGTGGCAACTCCATTTTTGTATGGCAATCTTAGTACTTCTAGCCCTACTGCCAAGTCCAAGGTTATGTTTAAAATTTTTCCAACTTTGGCCACAGTATAGGAGCAAATTTTCATAGTCAGATGCAGAGCTGGGTAAATGCAATTACATTACAATTACAATTACATTCCCAAGTAATTGTAATTAGGAATCAACTCCTTCAGTTCACAGCAAAGGAATTGATTACTTTTTCAATTCCTTAGAAGTAATTTCAAATGTAATTGTTTTTTTTTTGAGTTCCATTACAAGGAATTTCATATTGACAATTAAATAAATTACGTGCTAGTAATGTAATTTTTTTTTAAATTCTTATGAAAAGAATTGAAACGAAACAATTTTTTTCCAATTCCATTCCTCAAAGTAATTTACAAAAAAATCGAAAAGTTTATTAAAAAAATTGTTTAGTGTTGAATTGCCATAGCTATGTTAAATTTCTTGGTTACTAAATGGCTTGAATAAATAACTTTTACCTAAGTAGTATTACTAACTGGACTTCAATAACGCTGAATAACTTAAACTGTAGCTGTTCAGTTTATAGGGTAACCGTTCAATTTTCCAGATCCCAGACCCGCATATGTCGAAACAGGCATGACCCGCCCGAATGCTTTCATGCTCGCCTTTCGGTGGGGCACAGTCCGAACTGTTGCGGTCTCGGGCACTGCTGTTCTCTTGGACTAATCCCTGCGTATTTATAAAAATGCACTGACTTCATTGTGTACATTATGGTACCCTTAATACTATTCAAAATGGCGTGCCTTCTAAGGCCTTTAAAATACTCTTACTAATATCCTACGTTACAAATGAGGATAGAGTCCGCCTCAATTACGAGCCCTGTCGGACTGGAGATCCTACCTTCTAAGAGTTTTATAAACCAAATGCAGTGCTATGGC
>JAPVRG010247416.1:0-12670 GCA_029783565.1 Rhagoletis cerasi
GCTTGTGTTTTTCTTTGTGCGTATTCAATTTTTAGCACATTCTGGAGTGTGTGTGTGTGATGTGGATGTTCTGCCCGTATGTTTTTTTTTTGTTTTTTTTTACGAGGAGGAAGCATCGAAAGCCTAACCCCGTCAGTGTGAGACTTTAACCGAAACTAAACCTTCTACCATCATGTACCGTTCCCTCCGGTACCACCGTCAAGTATTTCGTCGGGAGGTGTGTTGAGCACGAAGCTCTACGTCCGTTGCAGTCCTGATGCAGTCCGTTAAAAAGTTGCATCAACTCGGAGCCGTCATTTGTCTTCGATATAGAACCCCGCCCTTCTCGGGTCCATGCGTCCCCGCCCGCTATGTCACGTATGTAGGTATGAATGTATGCCGGGTGTTTATATGATTGACTCAACATTTGGAAGCACATTTGGATGTGTGGCTGTAGCTGAGTGTTCAAACATGCTTGATACAATGATTGCTGCCAAGACTTTCCGGGTTCATTTCCCATCACACGGAATATAAAATTAAAAATTTTTGTTTTGTTTATCTTAATTATGAAAAAGCTTACGTGAAGCAAACGTGTTTATTTTATATGAACTATAAGCCTTATATATGGTAATATATATAATGCCTTATTACAGGATTATGTAGGTCTTATTTCATACGGACTACAAGCCTTATAATAAGTTAACCATACTCCATATAGTCCATTATTATGAGGAATTATATAAGCCTTTTTTTTATATGAACTATAAGACTTATGCATAAGGGTTTCTCTTAGAGAAAGAGAGCATACCTTATGAACTGATGACATCAACACAGAAAAATAAGTTGTAAAATAAGGAATGTTTCCTACAACTGACTTTCCTTACAGATTTCAGGCATTAAATTAAAAGCCTTATGATAATTTAAAATAAGCTTTATATAAGGCGTGAATTTTTTGGAGGGAAGCCAGCCAATGCACGTTTGTGTGTTTATGTGAGATGTAGCCATTGAATCGATGTTAAGGTGCCCTCAAACAGACACGGTGCGGTACAATATCGTATGATATACGTTGCTTTATACCATTGCTGTGCTTAGGAGTACTCAAAAAATGGAATTTTGGAATTACAGTACACTGCGGCACAAGAATATACAGCAAATGGGAGAATAAGTAGCGTGCTATGAGCAAACATGCCATACGGGATAACACCGCGCTATACCGTACCGCGCCTATTTGTGACGGCCTTTACTCATGATAATAGTTGTATTTTTGTACGGACTATCCAGTAAAAACCAATAACAGTTTATTGATGAAAACTGTCATTGAAATATTCACTATGAAGGAAATATTCTACAACTAAGTGCAATAACCAATAGATTTATTTTTGCACGGAAAAACAAATTCGACAATATATTTTTTGTATAACATATATATTTTAAGATGCTCTCTCTCTGCTTCCCAAAATAAATCTCACTTATTCTTAATTTTCCCGAATTTTTAAGAAGTTTCACTTCTATCACGTGTACGATGCTACACGCGTGTTTTTTTTTTCAAACAGCGGCTCCCATCGGTTATAAGAAATTTTGTCAGATTTTATTTAAAGAAAAATATTTGCAATCAGATGAAAATTGAGACCTCTAGACTGATTTGTCCACGGCCACCTACATTTGGCCCACGGTGCGCCACTCCGTGCATATTCATTGGCGATATTTAGTTACTACAGACGTGTAAGATGTCAGTCATTTGAAGTGAAGTACATAAGTGCTTCGCAGCAAAAGGTAACAGCAGTTGGATGGCTCTGCAAACACCCAACTACAGGTATATACTTATAAGATATTAGCATTTGCATGCACTTTACGCGCGAGTGCAGGAAATTTGACGCATATTTCTTCGTGAAGTTTTGCGTTTTAATAGCACATTTGAAAAACTATTTAGCCGAGATATGCAATCTTCATATCAGCTACTTACTACTCGTATGCAATTTCATATTGGGTTATTACTATTTCAATGCATCTCACATCCCCTCCTCCGCTTCTTTCCGCAGCATTTCAGGCACTTTGACTTTGAAGTGTACTTTAGTAACTTATGTTTATTTCACATAAATATGTTAGCTCAAAATTTCATGTTTTCTTCTCGAGTTGTTAACCTCAAAATCGAAGCGCTTGCAACTTGCAAGAATAACAGCCGTAAAAACAGTGAACAGAAAAGTGCGATTTTTTACCCTGTCGACTGCAGATTTTTCGAAGTGGAAATAATTTTATTATTTTAATACAATTTAAAGCGCTTCTTCATCCAGCTTGTTCAGTAACTGTGCAACACGGTCCACCGAGCGCTCAGTCGCAGTCGGTTTATGCTTTGCAGCAGCTGTCTTTGCCAGGCTGACTCTCTTTCCGGCTGCTTAACTCATCAGTTCTTCAGCTTGTCTTTTTTTTGTTGCTGTTCTTCAACTGTGCATTTAGCTATTTTCGATCCGCGCTAGTTGCGCAACGTAAAGCTTTGGCTGCACTGCAGCTGCTTATGACTTTGATTTGAATTTTTTCTCAAGTATTATGCTATCATAACCGAAGCGTGACAGACAGGCAAATAGTTAAGGCTGCTCGACTGCAGTTGTTCGACTGCAGCAATTTTGTTTTTCTATTGCTCTTATGCCAATTTCTGGAAGTAAGTAATAAAAATTAAGCAAAAAATGTAACGACAATTTTATTTTTAGAAATATGTGTATTTTATGGCAAGTCATTTTTTGGGTGGGAAGAAACTGAAGAGTCAAAAAAAAATACTCAAAAGAGGCTTATTAGGATTTTTCTGGTACCTTAATAAATTTAGGACTTAGTATGCAGGACACATTGCGAAGCTGGTAAAGAAGAAAATCAAGTCTTCTGAGGTGACGCTGACGTCAAGATATAATCGGGCCGATAAGATTCCCAAAAACGCAGGCGGCTGTCACTTTCACCAAAAAAATTAAGAAGACCTCACAAAATCACCCAACAGAGGCCGGGAAATGTAGTAGATGAAAGACAAATTCTAAAACAGAACTAGCTGGGAAAATAGGAACTAAAAATTACTCTACAATAAGAGAAGAACCATCGGCAAAGCGATGTAGCCAGAGATCGCTCGTCGTTACGGTCAATGTGCAGAGTAAGTTTCAAGTGGCTCGATGAATTCCCGAGCAATTTCGGACTAGGATTCGAATCCTGGATCTACCGAGTGCACCTCTGGTGGGTGTCCTATAACGAATAAACCCAAAAATCCCTATGACAGACTGGATAATCATTCGCGCAGAAAATTCTATGGATCGTAAATAAAGCCCGTCGTACTTTCTAAGGCTTATTGAAGAATGTATGGAGCCTTCACGATAGGTAGAATTTGCACTGGGCATCTTCCTTCTCATAGAAGGGGCCTTCAATAATGTCTTTCCAGAAGCCGTTTCAAATGCGGTTTCATTCAAAAGCGGCTAGATCAGCCTCTGGTGGAATTCGTAAAGCGTTTACTAGAGAGAAAATCTTCATATATCTTCAGAGATTGGTGGCATGTCCATAACTAGATTTTCGACGATAGGAACCCCTCAGGGAAGATTGCTCTCCCACCTACTCTGGAATCTTACTATTAGCACTTTGAGAATTTCCACATAACGACTTTTTTCTTGTAAACCCTACGCCAGCAAGGCAGCGGTGGAGAAATGATGCCGACTTAAGCATCGCATCTATAGTACACATGATGTACACAGCTGCTCACAGAGGAGGCCTGATCTTCACCCTCAGCAAGAGGCCTTATAAATTAAACTAAACCTTCTTCTCACCAATCTTTAGGGTGAGTTTTAGGCAAGCTGCAACGTAACCAGCTTGTATTCAGCTAAAATTTGAAGAGATCTCCGGTTCGGTCACTCGCAAATTATGGAAACCAACGCGATCTTAATTACCCCAGCTCAGTTTTCTGCTTCGAAAATACCTTTACTACTAGAACTTCCGTTAGAAACGAATGAGAAGACCTTACACACATGGATCTTCATTTTTATCTCTTCTATAGTTATACATATATATCCACAGCACCAATTTATTTTTATTTCATTTGACTTCCGAAAATGTTTTGGGCGACCCTTTTATGCATTTTAATTAAACCTAGCGAAGGGTTAGTACGCCAAATCAAATCAAATTGAGTTGTGAAAACACATAGATATGCAGACACACACACAATAGCATGCATGCATACACACCTAGTAGGTTACATGTAGTTAACGGCTGGAAAACTGCCTTTAGTGGCACTGCGGTTGGTTAAAAGTATATTAAGTACCCAATAAAGGCAAACAAAACACACACAAATACATGCAAACAAAAAAAATTTTCATTTATCGTACATGACCACCACCATTTTGCGAACCCTGCGCACACTCAATGGATACATGTCATTCTTCATTGCTACCATCCGTACGACGTGTGCATTCCATAAAGGAATTGAGTAGTGGCCGAAAATCAACAGCGTTCAAAAGCCAAAAAAGCTTTATATGCAACAGTAGCCCATACAAAAAAAAATTAAAAGCAACAAATACAAATAAAAATGCTTGTGAAAAAATTAATGCACACAGCTAACGTGATAAATCAAATTAATGGGAAAATCACGAGCAATAAATTTGTTTAACTATCAGATATATCATTTGAATGTTGAGTGGCCAACAAAATGAATGAAGAGCATACATAGCCGCAATAGAGCATAACACATACCAGCATTGCTTTATGCAGTTAGCTTTACATCTGTGGATATGCTGTGGAAAATACGTTTGTTGATTTGAATACACGATCATTTGGCAGCCAATAGTCTTTTCGCAATTGGTAGTAGAAGACAAGAATAGCACAATTGGTTGATGGCCGGTATATATCTTTACTAATGCATGTATAAAACACGTGTGCATAAGTTTATTTTCTAACATTACGTGATGAATTAAAACGTTAATGGACGTGGCGTATGAGTAACATTTTAATAAGGTTTGCTTATGTTGCTCAATAAATCATTTGGGAATACTCACTATTGCTCTAGTGCAAAGATATTGAAAAAATATGTCTTAAGAATGAATAGAATGTCATTTACGTGAACTTATTCGAAATTTAATCATGCCAGCAATCGCTCTTAATCCGGCCATATGATTAAATGAATGCTTCATTATCAATTACGTTTATTTAATTGAGCAAATTAATTGCAAGCGTAACATTTGGTGGAATTACTATACATTTTTTCTTCGTTCCACTTACACTTTTTCAGTTAAACACACGTGTATCGGCAGTACGTAGTAAATATGTGGAGAGGTAGGAATTTACTGTGTCTGTAGTGGCAGCCAAACTGTACTCAAAATATTCGTCAGCCCTCTAATTACTACCAAACTATTTCGGCTTAAGTCTGGACTAAACTATGTGGGAAGACATAAATAAACTTATTCTCCTCTAGGTGCCAAGCCACTCGACATAACTTGCTGATAAGACATCTGGTAATTTGTCCAGAGAGAGGCAAATCTCCTCAATCTCAGAAGGTCTAGCTAGAAATTTATTAGCTTTCATTGAGCAAATAGGACTGAAGACTGGGATTTCTGACTCGTAATTTCTCGTGGCACAAGCACCTGGCTGTGATCGGCATACATGAGAATACTCTTTTGAAGAGGATAAGACCGCGGCACACTTTTTGTATGGACTGCCTTTGCGAGGACCCGAAAATAAGACATAGAAAAGAAACATCCACCTAAAAGACCTAGAAGTATTTTATGTACCGATGAGGAGTGCTGACCAATTCCTAATTTCTATAGGATCGACTGTGAAAGAAATGAATAGTGTTAGTGCAAGACTGCCTAAGCCCGGATTATGGTCTTCAAATAGCCCCCATTCTCTGCCTCCGTAGATAAGCCGATCAGACCGAGAAACTTCGAGTAAATTTCAATTGTCCTCTAAAAACTCCGGAATGACACAAAAAAATTCAGAAGCATGTAAACTTAATTTTGGGTCGTATATTACGATTCTGTATACCGTTTTTCTAGATCAGGTGATTTTCCGAAGATATTTTTAATTTAAATCTGCATTGTGAATGAAAAAAATTCAAACTAAGTATAACTAGCAAAAAATTCAAAAAAAATGTTTTTCAGACTTTTGTTATAAAATGCACAACTGGTTGGGCTTTCATAGTTAAAAGCTACGCTTTCGAGTGATTACAGAGCCTTATTAATTTAAACTTTAAAAACCCCTTTCACTAACTTTTAACTAAATGTGTGTGTGCCACAAATTGACTTTCAAATTATTCAAACAGCTGGGGATAGAAAATATTTCAATTTGCATAACATGAGTTGGCCATAAGCTAGCGAAAATAGGATATAAAGCACATGTAAAATGCTAGCAGTATACTTATCAGCAGACATGTGTGGCATAAAATCTTAGATGTGCTAAACTTGCATAGGAAGAAGCTAGCAGCTGTACGTACATATTTAAATGAAGTATTTCTGTAAGCAAATACTTGTGCTAGATAAGTATCTAGATCAAATATGCATACATACATATTATACATGCACATTAAATAGTAATCACAGTCATAACAGAACTTCTAAAATTTTCACATTAAATAACTCTATTCACTTTGAAAAACTAGCGTGGGTATAAAATCGACAGTCAGACTCATATAGTCAGGGTAGTAGGTAAGTAGACACTTCGGAAATGGATTGGTCATTAACGATTGAAAATTCGAAAGGGGTACAGGTAAACCCGAATTGGAGGATTTAGGGTACAACTAAGAAAGAAAAAGGGGTAGTTTTTGGGGGACAAATACATCTAAATATATTTACGAAAAATCTATTTATTCACTTATTGAAAGAACTAATTTTTAAGCAAATAAACAACCGACTTCAATTCTCATATACAAATTTAAGTGTACCGTTAATTTCTTCATGATCCAATGATTATGATTCAACCAAAATAGTATGAGACCACCCTTGAGGTATCCACCTTTCCAGTCAAAAAATAATTATCGAAAATGGTTCACGTGGTCCAGAGTATTCTGGTAACGTACATAAAAAATATTCCGACGAATTGATAACGTCCTCCTTAAACGTTTAAAAAAAAACGGTTCACAAATTACAATTCAATATCATTTGAATTTATGTAAGTGCGTACATGCATTAGCTTATGGCGTTTTTTTCTACAAAAAATTTTGCCTTCTAATTGGTATCTTCTTGCTGTTCGCACGAAGCGGGCAATTAGAAGGCAACATTTTTCGGTAGAAAAGAAATCGCCATTAGTTTTAGTTCTGTGTAGTGTTTATTCAGCGCTTCATTGCTTATAAAAAATTTACTACAATAAAATAGTGTTCGTCAAATACATTTAGTTAAGGAAAACAAAGAAAATTGTCGGTTCTTAGTGTTTATTTTGTCTTTCTTTCGACTTCATTACTTAATGCAACCGATTTGGCGACCTTTTCGTAGCATCTGGATCCGATTTTCCCCCATTTTTCCATAAGCCTATTTTTTGGTGTTTAATGGGTTTCTTTAACTCGCTTATCCAGAGTGAAAATGGGGGACCGGCGAAGCCTTCCGTAGCAAAAAGTCAAAATGGGGTACGTCTGGCAACCCTACTTCAACAGTAATGTGCAAATGCGATTATCATCCAGAAGAGAATGGAGAAGATACCAAGTGGCCGATGAAGAGGCTTTTTCTCCACACCAAGGGGTCTAAGATGGAGCGGGATGTAGTAACAGAAGTCTACTCCGAGGAACTCGATATCGTTCTAACCCGACGTTTAAGAAAGTATACAGGCATAATCCAAGCGGAAGTTAATGGTATTTTTTGAACCTGTATAATCTTTAAGTATAGAGTCAGGTGTAAAAATAAAGCAACAATTTATCCCGGCAGTCAGGCAATATTATTAGCAATAGCATCTCCGATTATCAGATCTATGCTGATAAAGAAATGCAAAATTAAATTATGGTAATGTCTCAGTAAATTTATTTGCCTGGGTTGCTGGAAATAGGATCATCGAAGGCAACGAGAAATATGATAAATTGGCGAAGGCAGAAAGGTATCTGGAATGGTGGTTGGTTGGTAGAAGCGTCGCCTGAGCACATACCCAGGGCCAATTAGTCTTTAAAGCACCATTTTGATAAGCTTTTTCTGGGACCCTTAACGTTTTCCTGCTGTCATGATGCGGTTCCGTCAAATCATTTGGTTTTTTCGATAGATCTATTTAGGCTCATAATGGTGCATTTAGAGATCTCCCTAAGATGTTGGATGGAAAAACTCCCGACTTCCTTACTTCCCACAAGATCACAGCTACGGCACCGAGGATTTTGCGGAAGGCCCATTTTAGCCGCATTTTCGCCAATGCGCCAATTTCCTGTTATCGTAGCTGTTATCTTGACTATATCTTTCCTCGACCTCTTTAGAAGTTATTCTCTCTTTGGTTTTTCATAATGCGGTCATAGGTTCCTCGCAGTTTTGCAGGTTTGTATGTTGTTCCAACGTGCATCAGCCATACGTACGAATTGCAACTGCAGTTCCCTTTTGATAAATCCGAGTTTGCAGTTTATTGTCTCTGCTTCGGATTCATCAAGAGATGCTCCGGCCTTAGCCAACTCGTCAGCTCTCTCATTTCCGTGTATCTTCCAATGGCCGGGAACCCAGATGAGGGAGATAACTATTAACTCGGCCGTCGAGCTTAAATCACATTTGTAGTTTCTGGCTATTTTGGACTTTGTTACCGGTGAGGCAAGTGCTAGCAGCTAGAAGTGCCGCCTGGCTCTCTTTAATTCTTTGCAGGCCCTTTCGATTCCCAGTACTTCCGCTTGGAAGATGCTAGCAAAGTTCAGTAGTCGGAACGATAGAGAGACATTCAACGTTTCGGAGAACACCTCCGCACCCACACCGTAGTCCATTTTGGGCCCGTCAGTATAGACTTCAGTGGAATTCTCCTCTACTACCCAGCTCTACTCCAATCCCGTCTAGAAGAAAACTTCACCTGAAAGTTGTTCTTGAAGACTGTCGTAGGGGGTATATAATGTGATTGTTTCCCTGATTCGATAAACTTTTAATGGATGCCACCAAGACCGTACTACAGAGCCCTCCAGCAGCCTGACCCTTTGAGTCTGATTGCCGAGGATGCAGCAGTTTCGCGGATATGGAGTTTTTTTTGCAGAAACGGTGGTACTACGTTGTTCTCTTGGAATAATCGTGCTGGCTATAGCAGCACGAAGACCCGCAATGTGCTTGGTACATCAAGGAAAGAAGTATTCGGTATAGTAGCAACCACAGTGGGGCCCTCGCACCTAGGCTAACATGCGGCATGAATAGAAATTCCATATAAAGGAACTTGTCGCAGCTATGTCCGCTATGAGAAAGCGAGAAAAGTGTCTAATATTTAATTAGTAAATGGCGAGCTAGGCAGAAGGAGCAGAGAAGGAGTAGCACAACCAGCAGATCTCCCAGGGGCTACTATAAGTGAAGTCGCCGAACTCATGAAGGCATTTGTAATAACTTCAAAAACAAAAATTGCAAGAAAAAGGTATTTAAAGCGCTGATGACGAAATTTTTTTGGGATTATGTTGTTCTTCCAGCAAACGACTCTGTGTCCAATACTATAAGATTTGATTTCACTTCTTCTCAGCTGTAGCACAACTTCATAATACTTTGAAATGCTAACTACGCGCTATACTATACATATACATGCACAAGTACGTAAAATTAAAGGCAAAAGGGGTAGAGTAATTTTGTTATGCAAAAAACAATTTCGCACTTACACTGGACGTAGTAGAATTTCATTTACTATTTTAGTTTTTTCTTACAAAATCCTCTTTACACATCCTCTTATAGTATGTATCTTCGTTTACTTGCAGCTCATATTCGTGTCTCTATTGCTATTGCAGCTAGCACAGGCTTTTGTGACAGCAATGAATGCAGTGAAAATTAAAATAGTATACCAAACAATCTGCTATGACAGAAATGGCAGCAGCGACGGCAGCACGAAATGCAGGACACAAGGCCATAGAGCAGGCCCGGAGTGTAGTAAAACAATAAAACGCACAATCCCATCCACAGTTACAACCACACATGTACATATCGACTGTGCTTTGCAATAACGACACAACTAAAAACTCCAAATAAAAACCCGTACTACTGTCTCATGTGTATATCCCTTGTCTAATCCATGTCTATTCCTTACTACTTACTTTAGTAATCCTCACTACTTACTTTGTATTAGACAAGAATTAGAGGCATGAGCCACTTAACAGTAACACGGGTTATTTCAGTTTTGAGTTATGTCGTTATTGCAGAGTAGCAGAGCACAATCAACTACATTGCACGTTATCCTTTGACTTTTCGGACAAAAGCATGCTTTGTAATGTACATATATTCGTACTATATTGCACATGCATGTAGCACCATGAATATGTAGGGAACATTTGCACTGGCAGCTCCTTGCAGCATTTCGTTCATTTGTTGCGTGCGCGCCAGCCGGCAAAAGTGCTGACATGTTAATTTGTATGTGGTAATTACATTTTTAAATATTTAAATTTAATTCACATTTTAAATTGTCAACACATCGTACACAAGCCCTGCTGAATTGGTCAGACTGGCCCACATTCATGTTGTTGCAGGCAGACCAATCCCTCGAAACCTTTATTGTGACTTTTGCTATGACAACACGACATACAAATTGTTAACAAAACCAACATATTAATCAGTATTTTATTAATACGACGGGATACATTGCAAGCTGTTTAAAGATTCCTGGTGACATGTTGAAGGGAGATATTTGCACAGAATTTATTAATTTCAAGTAATATTATCTTAATAATAAAATTGTTATAAACACAGCGATAGCTGTACTTTTGTAAAATATACAGATCAAGCCAGGTATATGTAGGATTATTGATTTTTGAAAAAAGTCTAGCACATTTCAAAACTTGTACAAAAGTTAAGAAAATTCAAGAAATTTTTATCGAAATTTCATACATTTTAATCAGAATTTTTACGCACTTGCTCAAAAGTTTTTTTTTATAGAAAAAATTTAGAGCACCATCATAAAAATAAATTATTCAAAATCCAAGCGCATTTTTAGCCGCTTTAAGCATATATTTTTGATTCTAGAATTGAATGGACTATAAAACTGCATACCGAAAATTCTGATTAAATAAGACCATGTCGTCAAATGGATAGCGCTTCTGAATATATGCTTTCATAAAGGGCCCTTCTCTTTGGTGTCTCTATTAGAAGATCTTCCATTAGTTTTGTCATTCGGAGGCAAACAAATAGGTGTGTGCTCCAAGAAAACGGCAGTAAAATGAAAGAAAAGATCGCAGTAGATGTATCGGTGAGTGCCTGGTGCAAAGTAAAATTTTAACTGTGTCATTATTATTCCAGACATATTTTACTCTTCTAAGCTAAGTCAGAAGGCCTTGAACAAATAAAACTAGTAAAGAATCGGGTACGAAAGGGTTATAGCTTCAAAAGTTTCCGAAACTAGAGCTCTTAGAAGGTATATTTTTCTAATTTTTATTTATTTAAATAAATATTTATCTGGCGATATCGATATATACCGATCACGAGCACAAATCGTAAGAGCGACTCAACCCCAACGTAGTTATTACTTTAGTCGAAAAGATATCACATATAAATTTTGGTCACGATTGAAAACGGTTAAGTTCAAAATTCAGATTACTCTATGAAGACTCAAAAAATTAAAATACTTTTTTTCATAAAATACCCAAAAATCTACACTACTACAGTCGAAGATATCACATATAAATGTTGGCCAAGACTAGGGACGGTGAAGCTAAACTGAACTTTGAACTCTGTGCGACACGCCTTTTGGTATTAGATGATGATATTAATGTCTTGAGTTTTCATAGGGTAATCTGAATTTTTACCCCTGTGCGACACGTCTTAACCGTCTCCAATCGAAACCAACATTTATATGTGATATCCTTGACCGTGGTATTACCGATAGAGAGGTGAGACTGAAAAAATTTTCATTTGATTTTTTAAGGACCACCCTAATGCGCATAACTGACCTGGTTTATGAGTAGTAGTTTGACCGGAGTCACAAAAGCGATGCAAAGAATCTTCACGTTGGAGTCATTGACCATGTAAAGTATGTACATGAGGGCGGTCCTAAAAAATGGAATCAAAATTTTTTCAGTCTCACCTCTCAATACCATGCGGAAAATCCAAATTTCAATATCATGATTTTTATTTTTCGATCAAAAAATCACAAATTAACTATTACATTTGACCGAGAAAATAAAAATCCAAATCTAACGATTCTTATTTTTTTCGATAAACCGTTAGATTTGGAATTTTATTTTTTCGGTCAAATTTAATGTTTGTTTTGTTATTTTTATTTTTTCGGTCATTTTTAACAGTTATAACCGAGTCCGCTTTTTTATGACCGATTTAAATCTTTTATGATCGAAAAAATAAAAATCATAAAATAACGATTAAATTTCATCGAAAAAATTTAAATCAAATTTGAACGGTTAAATTATGATTTGTATTATAAAGATCATAACCGTTACGGTCCCTGTATATTTTATAACATAAACATACAAACGATAACATTTTCACATAATAAATATCGGGATATAGCAACTAAACATAGTTTTAAAATCGTACGACTACATATAAGAGTGTAATATGAAAAACAACTTAAAATTAAATTAAGATAAAAAAAAAATCAGTAAAAA
>JAPVRG010247435.1:0-11598 GCA_029783565.1 Rhagoletis cerasi
CTATTATATTTTTCAAACACATTTCAGTGGCCAAATCGTTCTTTAAAAATATAAGTGATATCATTACCGAAAAGTATTTACAAAAACAAGCTTGCTCATTTTGTTTTATTAACGTTTTATGTAAATCGATTGTTCAAAAAATGGATAAAAACAGGAAAAGTAAGCAATCGATTAATGGTGTATTTCATCACTACACGCACTTGAGCAAAATGGCAAATCAATGCCCATAATTGTGAACAAATAGTGTTTTCTTATGTGGTTTATATTCTTCGTATTTATTAAAATATGTTATTAAATACATTATATTTGGTAACATTTGTGCGTTTTTAATAATTAAATAAAAAGAAATCATCTGTTCTCCCACATTATTCTTGTTGTGACCTACTCAGAACCAGGTCACAAATTTTGTGACATTATTTTGTGACTTGAGACGTGAGACAGCTTACTGAATACCGAATAGTCTCAAAATTGGTTTTCACCCCGAAAAGTCTCTATTAGTGACTAGAGACAGCTTAGCGAATTTACCTATTAAAGTCTGTTTTCTGATTCGCTGATGACGAAAAACGGTTTGTAGGTCTGTTCGGGAACAAGCAAACGATTATATTTTCAAAAAAAAACAGAAATTGATTTTTCTTGACATGGAACGTCTTGCAGTATCACCGACGATATGTTTACTTAGGCGCTTATGCATAAAATAACTTTACAGGTTTCCATCACTTAAATGGACATAAGTGCTTATGATAAAATTAATATTATCAAAGAGGTAAAATTTGTCATTTTGCAGAACATCTTAAGTCTAGTTACAGTGCTCTGGTAAATTTTCTTTTTACGATAACGGTGTTTTAAATCATCATAAGTTTGTTTTTAAGCGTGTTCATTTCGTCTCTTTTTCTACATAAGCTGTTCAGTTGCCGAAAGGCTGTTGAGTTGTTAAGACTAAAAAAATGGAAAGTGAAAATATATTTGGCATATTAGACAGTAACAATGTAAGTAATGTTGATTTTTCTAGCGATGATTCGGTGGTTGATCCTTGAAGCGAAGTTGTAAGTGTTATATTAAACTCATTTATTGGCTGGTAGCAATAAAAATTTATGTAAATTTAGGAAAATTCGAAAAGTGTTGCAAATGAAGTGGTGCTAAAGAAAACCTCACACATGTCGCGAAAAGAATTAAGAAACCTCGGGGAAAGTTATACTTCAACAGCTGGAAAAATTGTTCCTGCTCGTGTTGTGCGCCCGCTGGAATCTTGCAGAAAAAGATGCGCCGATAGAATAACATACGAGGAACAGCAATTAATACACAAGCAGCATTGGGGCCAAGGCTCCTATAACTTACGTAAGGCATATGTTACATACTATTATTTTCTAGAGGTTGGTAGTAATAGAATTTCAGTTTGCTTTAGATTCACGTTATTTGAGACAGACTAACTCATAAAAACGGTTGCGAAGGCAAAACTTGAGGGATGTAATGTCAGTGGAGATTTGCGCAGAAAGCATACGTGCTCTAGAAAACTGTCTATGGCAAAGGAAAAAGAAATTTTAGATTTCATAAAAAGCTTTCCATCATATGAGTCGCACTATACTCGACGCGATACCTCTAAGCGTTATCAACCGAGTGATTTGTCTGTAGCTGAAATGCATCGCCTCGATGGGGATAAATACGACCATTCCGTATCGCTTTCAAAATTTGCTCAACTGTTTGGAACACTCAAATGTGATTTGCTTCAATGTAAAATACAAGTTTCTAAATCTGAAGAACTTGAATCTCTAAAATTAGAGCAAACCAAACATCTCAATCTAGCGCAACAAGCTTATGATTCCAAAAAAAAAATGATTAGGAAAAATCTTTAAATGATGCCAAACTAAAAGTGTTTTGTTTTGATCTTCAGCAGTGCCTTCCTACACCTCTGTTGAGAACTTCACGATCATTCTATAAAAGGCCATTATGGACCTTTAATCTTACGATGCATGACATTGCAACAAATCAACCAATATGCTACATGTGGCATGAAGCAATATCCAAAAGAGGTGGAAACGAAATAGCTTCATGCGTATTCACTCACTTATTGCAATTAAATGCCAATATAAATCATGTCGTTTTCTACAGTGATTACTGCCCAGGTTTTTGGTTACTGAAATGGATCAATCGAATATATTGGAGTTTGCACACGCATCGAAAAATGTATTTACTTGGCGAAAAGTAGATGACAACGGTGATAAATTCAGTTGGCATGACATTAAATGGTTCAGATTTACCAAGGAATATGGTAACCTATATTTTAAAACATCTTTAAGTGAAGAAGATTCTTTCAAATGCATCAATATAACAAAGCGAGGAATCAATTGCGTCAAAGTAAAAGATTTAAAACATTGCTACGTCTCACCAATAAAAATTAACACTAAAAAGAAAAGTGATCTCATAGACATGTTGCCGCTAGTGGATGAAATTTATTGAGACTTCTATATGAATTTAACATCAGAAGATATGTTAGATTGTCATCCAGATTTAAACGAAGACGATGAAAATAACGAATAATTATTTATTTTGCAACAAAGTATTCCCAAACTTATGGCCACTTATGAATTTTAGAACTCTAGTCTCTCTTTCGAAACAAAATCTTAAGTCTAATTAAGGCATCTTTTTTTTTGTAATTTCGTTTTACAAAACATCTTAAATACAAAACAACGAAAAAAACATACTTCTAAAGTAAATATTTCTCAAAATCAGCCTGCTTTGTATTAAAAAATAGCGATACTACTTCCTGAGCTAAAAATATTTTCTAAAACTCCAACATAATAGATTTTTCACAAAATCGTAAGTATCTCCAAATACGATTTTTAGACTTAAGATGTTATGATAAAACGACACAGATATAATAACGCGTTGCACCATCTCGGGCAAGTTATTCTGCAAAGAAATATATTCATCAGTGATTTAATTAAATAAAAACAAAATTTGTACATACCCACGAGCTCATTGGCCAGGATATAACAATGGCAAAATACTACCTCACAGAAGGGTTCGATTTGAATGCGTTGAGATTAATTACGCTGCATTACATATTACGAATGAAATTCTTTAATTATAATATGGAATAAAATCAATTTATTGCAAAACTTACCCAAATTCACGCAGTCAGAAAAATAAATGCCAGCGAATACGGAGAAAGCAAACAGCAATAAAGGCAGCAGTGATGCCATCGAAATTTTTGTTTTACACATTTTGCTTTTACTCCAATTTTCGCGTACACTTGAAGAGTTAGCAACACAGTGCCTCGCAAATAGATCCGATTTGTCATGAGGGAGCGAGAAAACTGTTTTCTGAGCAAACTTTTAATTATTGAATCATGGATCAAAGCCAAACAGAGAAAAATGACAGCTGGTTCTAGAGAAGGGCGGGAATATTCGATAAATAGAACACAAAGTCATTCTTAAACAGAAAGCGTAAAGTAGAGTTCAGTTGGTAATAAGCAAGTGATCAGTAAATTTGAAGTTACCCAATACTTAGTATAAAGTGTTTTTCGTACAATAAAGTTAGTCGTGCTGTATCGTGGGCATTTTTATTTAACAATCCAGTTATCGAACACGAAGGATTTGGGAAATTATCGAGGATAAAAAGGATAATCGTAACAATTGGTGTCAGAAGTGAGATTGTTAAATGGTTCCCAGAAGAGTAAGTATTGGTAATGGCGATGTGTTGGGATCTGAAGATACAGCCCCTCAAAAAGGAATTGGCAAAGCGAGGACTATCCATGGCTGGAAACAAAGTGAAATTATAATCACGACTTCAGGAAGCTATGGAAGCGGAAGGTATCGATGCGGAAAAATACGAGTTCGTTCTTGAATCAGAGGATACATCCACTAAGGGGGAAGAAAATGAGGAGGCTATGAAGAAGACAACTGCGCAGGTTGAAGAACAGGTTCCCAGCTCATCGAAATTTGTGGACATGAACACGCTCTTGACTGCCATGTCGCAGATGCCCTCACAGATTTCTTCAAAATTGCAAGCACAGAAGTCACGTATGCAAGCACAGCTGGAAGGATAAGATACACGCATAGCCTCGAAGTAAGAAGAAACAATTACACAGCTTCAGGATAATTTTTCAAAGATAACGCGGAACTCAAAGAAAGACAGAACAAAATCGAGGAGGGGCAGGATAAAATCGAAACTCTAATTAAGGAGCAACAGGACAAAGTCGAAGCTAAGGAAGATGAGTTGGAAGGTCGTCGGCGAGATTCGCACTTTAATCTTACAACCACTTCGACGAACGCCCCCAAGGTAAAAACTTCATCCTTTGACGGCACAGTTCCTTTTCATGTTTTTAAGCTCCAGTTCGAAAAGACGGCTATAGCAAACAATTTCAGCATGGAAGATAAATCTGCTGCGCTATTTGTT
The DNA here is from genome assembly GCA_029783565.1 of Rhagoletis cerasi. Lineage (NCBI taxonomy): Eukaryota > Metazoa > Arthropoda > Insecta > Diptera > Tephritidae > Rhagoletis > Rhagoletis cerasi. The sequence goes on from JAPVRG010247435.1 coordinate 4,396, forward strand.
GCTGTTAAAAATATTTGAGGGTTTATATGCGGGAGAAATAAGATAAAAAAGAAGACATTCAGTTTCCTTAAATCCATTTAATCGAGAGAGAAATAGGATGTCAAGTTTGACAGCTAAAAAGTGCTGCCAACCCTGACATTTAGTTACATTTATTTAAGGTCCAATTGCAAGGAATACTAATTGGGCGCGAACATGCCGGCCGCCGTGAACAACTGTTCAAAACTTACTTTAAAATTACACAATAATATAACACTGAATATTCAAATAGAAAAAATATTTGTCTTCGTTGGCAAACGCGATAACTTAGCAATGGGCCGCAAGAGCTCTCCTTCAGATGTCCTTAAGTTGACGACCCGAGCACGATCATCAGCACCGGGGTGACTGTCAAGAGCACGGCCGAGCTTCCATCTGGTGGGCGGTGCGTTATTATCGTGGACAATCACCACATTGTCCCTTTGTAAGTTTTGCGTCGGACGAAACCACTTCGTGCGTCACTGAAGGTTCAAGAGATATTCGTCTCGCCATCGTTTTCAGAAATGTTACCTTATAACTGTGATTATTTAAAATTAAAAATTAAATAGTCCCAACGGTTTTTATCCTCCATTCCCGCCCAACCGACACGAGGGGCGCAGTCCGCATGACGTACGGAACTTTTTTTTTTTTTGGTGCCGAGTCATGGAAACAGGAATTTGTTAAGTGTCGAGATCTAAAACTATTCAACTTTAAAATCAAATTCATCAGCTGATTGGATATGCTAAGGATAGTATTTCAATTATTGAGAGTGGATAGTTTTCTTTATAGCAAAAATCTAGTCCGATAAGTCAAACGTGCTGGAATGAGAGTTAAAATCTTGACATAAACAACGGAATGATTCGTTTAGTTCAAAATTAGTTTTGCAAGGCTTCAAAAATAGAGGTCGAAAGTGTCTTGACACTCGAGAGGAACATTAAAATTTACCTCAGTCAGAAGGACCGGGCTATTAATCAAGCCTGTCATTAATTTTACGATAAATATTATACCTAGCATTTCTCTACGACTTGCGAGTGTGTGCAAATTTATGAGCTTTAGACGACTGGTGTAAGGGGGGAGATTGTAGTCTAAATCCCAGTTAAAATCACGCAATGCAAAAAGCAAGAACTGTTTTTGAATTGATTCAATCCTATCTGAATGAACTTGCTAGCGGGGATTCCAAACAATTGATCCGTATTCTAGTATAGGTCTAACTAAAGTGGTAAAAAGAGCTTTTCCAACATAAGGATCTATGAACTCTTTTGACCATCGCTTTACAAATGCAAAAACGCCTTTGGTTTTATTGACTGTAATATTAATATGAGGGTTGAAATTGAGTTTGGAATCCATTGTGATACCAAGATCGACAAAATTGGATACCTGCTCCAGATTATAATTTGAAATTGAATAAACAGCTCGTTGAACTCCCTTTCGAGAGAAACACATAACTTTACATTTATTAAGGTTAAGTGGCATATAATTTGCATTACACCACCTAACCATGTTGCTCAGATCTGCTTGTAACAAAGACCTTTCTTCAATAGAGGGCAATGTTCTAAAAAGTTTCACATCATCGGCATACATTAAAATTTTAGAATATGTTATTATAGAACAAATATCATTAATGAATATCAGGAACAGAATCAGACCGAGGTGGCTTCCCTGAGGAACTCCTGAAGAGACTTTAATGATGTTGGAGGAACAATTTTAAAAAATAACTCTTTGTGTTCTATCAGAGAGGTAAGAAGTGATCCATCGAAGAAGACTGGGCTGAAAGCCGATTAGGTCGAGTTTACGAATGAGTAACCAGTGACATACTTTGTCAAAAGCTTTACTGAAATCGGTATATATTACGTCGGTATGAGAATTTTCTCTGAAACCGTTTGAGACATAAGATGTAAACTCCAATAAATTAGTGATAACAGATTTTCCTTTAGAAAACCCGTGTTGAGATTGTGAAATTGAAGAAGATATCGAATATGTCAGCTGATTAACAATAATTGCTTCGAATAATTTGGGAATAGCGGAGAGCGTCGCTATGCCTCGATAGTTTTCAATAGAAGACCTGCTGCCGTTTTTGTGAAGTGGTTTTATGAAAGATTCTTTCCAAGATGACGGAAAAACGCCATGTTTTAGTACAATTTGAATAGATTCGTTAGAGGCTCACAGATATTATCAGCGCAGTTTTTAAGGAAACAGGTCGGATTATGATCAGGTCCAGGCCTAAATGACGCTTTTAAGGTTTTTAAATAGTGTAAAACTTCATTGGAAGAAATTACTGGAATAAAAGCTGAGTTAATCGTACAAAGTTCATACGGATAGAACTGAGCAAACATGTTGGCAATGAGTTGGCTGTCGGTAGACACAGTGTTGCGATAGTGCATAGCGGACGGAAATCCACGTGTCTTACGTTTTGAATTTACTAAACCATAAAATGATTTAGGATTGTTAATTGAATTATTTTTAATTTTACATAAATATGACTTATAACATTTCTTATTTAATGTAAAGTAGCTATGCCGCAAAACCCAGTACATTATGTAATCACTGTGTAAGCCCGTTCTTTTATGCAGTTTAAAAGAATGAGCATTTTTATTTTTCAATTTTTTAAGCTCCTTAGTGAACCATAATTGCCATAGTTGATAGAGTGTTCCTTTAAAAACTTCCAAGTCAGGATCCGGTTGATGTTTTAATGATTCGCCAACCATAAAATGGCCTGGTGTTAGAATCTCAAAATCGTTGACGTCAGAGGGTATCCAGCAAATAGGTCGTGAATTTACGCAGGCTTCAACCTCTGTTAGAATTATTGCGAAATCTTCATACGTCAGGACAGTAGAGTCTGAGACACATTTGAGGTGGTTTTTGATGCGCTTTATACTGGCCTCCCAATAACCACCTATGTGCGGGCGCTTTGTGGGTTAAAGTGCTAAGTAGTTTGAGTGTCAGCGAAGTAAGACATCAGCTTGACGTCACCTATGCAGCGTTCGAATGCAGCACTCAGCTCCCTTTCGACTCCCACAAAATTGGTGCTACTGTCGGAATAAATATGTTGGCAATACCCCCTTCGATTGGTGAAGCGCTTGAAGGCGGCGATAAAACTAACTGAAGAGAGAGCTGCTGCCAATTCCAAGTGCATTGCGCTGGTGCTCATGGATAAAAAGGAGCATACGTATGCCCTTATTGACTTCGCTCCTCTTCTATGTGTGAATTTTATACTGTACGGACCAGCAAAGTCGACTGTACTTTTAAGGAAACATCGTGTACTCGTAACCCGACTTGACGGTAGATCGGAAATCTTTTGTTGCAGCGGTCTGCGATTTAGTCGTTTACATCGTACGCAATGGCGATATATACCTCAAACAAGGTTTCGGATTTTAGGGACCCAGAACCGGCGTTGAATGGCTGCTTGCATCATTTGCGGCCCGGCGTGCAACATAGCAACGTAGATTTCAGGGCTATAACTTTGGCTAGTGACGAATTCTTGAGCAATATCATAGGGTATTTTACATTGAAAACATTGCATTCTTAATACGGTGCTTACTCGCAGAATGCTTTCGGCATCTAGAAAGGCTGAAGGCGAGACGAGAAATTTCTTGTGCAAAAATGTTAGATTGGGAGTACCTTACCAATACGAACTCCGCCTTGCAAATTTCCGTACCGGTTAACGGCTCCGATAGCCGCGTGGCTGCATTGGACTGACAAGCGGATATCCGCGAGCTTTTGACAAAACGGATCAAACAGGCGGTAACTCGTTTGGGTTTATTGTATAAGTGAAATCTGGTTAGCAAATTCCACTCGTCGGCGGTTTGTGTTAAATGCGAAATAGCATCGCTGGATTTTTGCTCCAGATTCGTAGTGTGTCGCACCAGAGCCGATTACCTTCTCGAAGCCAGCTTGGACCATGCCGCTACATGGGGTGAGTGAGTAGTTGCGAAGGCGAGATACCCCTTGAGGTACAATCTGCGGGGTTGTGCTCTGAGGCGACATGTCTCCATTGTTTTGATGTTTGGGACTCTTGTACGTCTGCGACGCGATTTGCGATGAACACTGGCCGACGACTTGTGATTCTTTGCAGCCACGCCAACGTTACCTTGGAGTCTTGGCGGCATAAGCAGTGTCCGAAGCGTCAGTAAACTCATGGGACTCAACGTCTGCAATTGAGCTAACACCTAGCCAGCGATGAAAGCGTTTCTATCTCACGTACATGTGTCAACTAGTCTGCAGGTGGTACCAACTCGTTCCAGCCTACTTTTGAACGCCAAATCTTCTGCAGCCATATTTTTGAGCGTATTGTACATGCGGCGATAGGTCCAAGCGGGTCGAACATCTTGGATCGGAGAGAAAAATGCGCTTCGTCAGCTTGTTTGCAACTCTTCTAAATTAAGTGCAATCATAAGCCAGTCGTTGTCTGTATGCCAAATACAGCCCAAAGTTCGGATGTCGTATCTGTTCTCTTAATGGTTGGCAGTTTGTCGCCCACTCTCGGAGCTCGAAACCACTCTGAGAAAGTGCGTGTGAAATGTCTGGTTGAAGTGCTGCTAATTCCTGAAGAGAGTCCGAGCCGGTCAGAAAATCGTCCACGTAAAAGTCAGACATACTGTGCACTGTGCTGAGTTACTGTGCTGACTCTTAAAACTTTGCCGCACGCTCAGACTCACCTCTGAAAAAATTTTTAACTCAGTAACTCAGTTTATGTGCTGACAATGTATAGCTCAGTGTGCTACACAGTTGATATGGTAACTCAGTTGATGTGCTGACACTTGCATACCTCAGTGCGGCTTGCATGGTTTAGAACTGTGTCGAAAAAATAATCAAAAAAGTATCAATATGTCTTTTAAAAAATAGTTATTGTAGAATAATTTTGCAAATGAATTCACCATTTTAAATCAGCTTTCTAAATTTTGCCGGCCAGCTACAAACAGAAGCTAAGTATAACATTTTCTAAATCGATTTCGATTAACATCATCAATAATTTCGATGTACATACCGATTGTGCAATAGCACACTTGTGCCAGCTCACTGTGCTGACTCATTAAAGTGAGTTGGAGCTACTGAGTCAGCACACTAAAATTTCCAGTTACCCAACCTTAGAGGGGAGACTAAAAAATTTAATCCACCATTTTATGGTGGCGGCCACCTCGGATTTGGAATTTTTCATAGTGTACTGATATCCACATTGAGAGGATTGTGAAAAAATTTGTTATCCGCCATCTTGGGTTTACAATAAGACTGAATAAACATAATTGAGTTGTCATCAAAACTAAAGGTATGTAGCAAATTTCAGATCCATTGGTCAACAGGAAGGGGGGAAATTTCAAGTATTACTAGATTTGACCCAAAAATGGTCAAAAAGACCCACAGTGTGAGAAATATTGGGTTAAAACCCCCATAAAAATATCATTAACTGAAATGTAGGCATTTTATGTGGAATAGTGTAACAAAAGTTGGTCACATTGTAAAACTTAGCATAGAATGAAAAAATTTATTTTCACAAAATGGTAAATTTTTCATTTAAGAATGCGTAGGCTAGATACTCATTTCTTACCCATGGTCTCTTCTTAACTTTCTCTTAAAACGATTTATAGAATCCGAAAATTCCATACGATTTGTAGACAAATTTTCCTCCGAACAATTTGACCCACCCTAATATGCACATATGTATGTATAAATTTTGCTCATATATATTTCAGTATAAATATTACAAAATTTAAGTAAAGATCACAAAATTTCAATGCCCCGGCACTATCGAAGCTATCGACTATCGCCAGAAAATAATCGATGTTTTTCCAAAAAAAAAAATTTCGATAATATCAGTAGTACCATCGATAGTTTTTCAGCTCTGCAGCTGAGGGCCTACCATTCCCGGATAACACGCAACACTAAGTTTGGAGAACGACTGGTTTTATAAAGGTTTTATAGGGCTCTTCTCATAGACTGTGCTCTTATAAGGGTTTTATAAGGCTCAGAATAAAGAGCATTTATTCTAAAAGGGGTTTATAAGGCTCTGCATGTAGACATATTTACATAAGCCTCTTCGTCTATACTTTTTTCTCTTCAATTTCATGATCAGTGAAAATCCTCTACTAATTTAAACTTTTAGATTTCTATAAACTTTCTTTATTCAGAGTGATTTATTAATAATTTTTTGTTGAGCAATTATGCCGAATTTTGTTGAAAAATTATGCCGACTCCGAACGGCGATTGTATTTTTGTGAGAAGCTTTTTCAAGGCAGAAGTACCCTCGGAGGTTTGCCATTGCCTGCCGAGGGGTGACCGCTGTTAAGAAAAAACCTTTTTTCTAAACTTTTTTGCGACGTTGACCAGGAGTTGAACCCAGGCCTGCGGAGGGGAAGCGCGCACTGCTTACCACTACACCACAGCGGCCACATAGTAGTAGATTACGATCCAACAAAACGCGGCTACGTACTCACCACCCTGGTGGCTGCCTTCAACAACAAGCAAGCAGCCGAATGGTGAGTACGTAGCCGCGTTTTGTTGGATCGTAATCTAGTACTATGCACCTTCTTTATTTTCTACGTTCTTTGCTGCAACTACAAATGTTACGGTGCCTGTCAAATTGAGAAATTCCAGAAAGCAGTGGCATGAGCAGTCACACCTTGCATGCAAAGTGTCTTTCGAAAGAGGTTTTTTATTTCCGAAAGGCGAATTGCAGGAAAAATTTCTGACATCGCTTTTTGGCTGTTTACACAGCGAATGAGTTTTTGGCAACCTTTCTCGATACTAAAATGCAACCATGGGCGGTGGGGTTGTCGTTTGTTTGCTATTTCTCTTGTAAAAGCGAGAACGAAAACCCGAAAAATGAATACTCGACGTAAGCTGCTGTTGAAAAAGAAGCAATTTTATTAAAAATTATTGCCATTATTATTAAAAAAATTGAAGTGGATGATTCGCATGCACGGCGATCTGTTTGGGTAAGAAAATTTTGGGAGCGCGGTGCAAATTTGTTATCCGATACCGATCATTATCATTATAAATAGGTGAAGTCTTTATTAGATATATTTATCAATCCTTTGTGGATACTCTATCAGCCCAATTCTGAATACTCCCTGGGAGTTTGTTCTCCGGGAGTTTTGTTTCTCCCGAGAGAGAAATCCTCAAATTCTGAACTCCCAGGGAGTAGGATTTTCCCCGAAAATTTGGGAGGAGGAAATTCGAACTTTCGAAGATCAGTTT
>JAPVRG010247440.1:4957-15849 GCA_029783565.1 Rhagoletis cerasi
GTTAAAATCACGCAATGCAAAAAGCAAGAACTGTTTTTGAATTGATTCAATCCTATCTGAATGAACTTGGTAGCGGGGATTCCAAACAATTGATCCGTATTCTAGTATAGGTCTAACTAAAGTGGTAAAAAGAGTTTTAGTAACATAGGGATCTTTGAACTCTTTTGACCATCGCTTTACAAATGCAAAAAAGCATTTGGCTTTGTTAATATGAGGGTTGAAATTGGGTTTGGAATCCATTGTGATACCAATCACGTTGCTCAGATCAGCTTGTAACAAAGACCTTTCTTTAATAGAGGACAATGTTCTAAAAAGTTTCAAATCATCGGCATACATTAAAATTTTAGATTATTTTATTATAGAACAAATATCATTAATGAATATCAGGAACAGAATCGGACCAAGGTGGCTTCCCTGAGGAACTCCTGAATAGACTTTGATGATGTTGGAGGAACAATTTAAAAAAATAACTCTTTGTATTCTATCAGAGAGGTAAGAAGAGATCCATCGAAGAAGACTGGGCTGGAAGCCGATTAGGTCGAGTTTACGGATGAGTAACGAGTGACATACTTTGTCAAAAGCTTTACTGAAACCGTTATATATTACGTCGGTATGAGCATTTTCTCTAAAATCGTTTGAGACATAAGATGTAAACCGCAATAAATTAGTGATAACAGATTTTCCCTTAGAAAACCCTTGTTGAGATTGTGAAATTGAAGAAGATATAAAATATGTCAGCTGATTAACAATAGTTGCTTCGAATAGTTTGGGGATAGCGGAGAGCTTCCCTATGCCTCGACAGTTTTCTGCTGCCGTTTTTGTCAAGTGGTATTATGAAAGATTCTTTCCAAGCTGACGAAAAAACGCCATGTTTTAGTTAAAGGCTCACAGATATTTAATTTTTTTATGTTTCGAAGTCAGTTTAATATATATCAAACCAATATTTTTTGTAGACATAGAGGGACTGTTCTCTGAAGATTCTGAAGATGGAATTGTCAATACCCAATCAGAGTGAAGAGTGCTTATAAATATTAGCTCTAAGGTAGGATCGCTTTGAAGCCTGATGGGAATTTGTCTAATGCTAGAGACACACATCGTAGAATAATATCAATACCACGATCTTTACCACACGTGTGTCACCCCCATACTACGAATCATTGTAGTTGTTGCTAAGCAACGGCAAACTACAATATTGAAATTATAGTTTCTATACCACATGTGTGTCCCAGGCATTAGCCTAACGACAAAAATCAAACAAATACATTGTATAAGAATTTCAGTTAGCTTCTTATGACCGCTATGATGGTACCCATCTATTAACGCTGTTTAGGTTTGGGATCTGGAAGCGAGAAAAATTTGGTCTCGGTGGGTTCCTGAAGTTCTTCCGAGGCGAAGGCAATTGCGTGCTTTTTATACAAATGAGTAAAAAAATTAGAACGGAAAGCTAATCGCTTCAAAACAGAGTGAGAAAGCAGTAGGCCTTTACCTTTTTTTTGGACTGGCTGGGTTAATATATTTGCATGTGTACCCTGTGTATGTAAGTATCGATACAAATGCGACTAACTATGTACCACACAAAAAGATATTTTCAATTACATGACTGTTATTCTTTGGGACCACGCACATCTTCGCAACAATTGTCTCTCAGTTATCTTAATTTTATTAATTTATTTTCATGAATGTAGAATCGGAAGTTTTATTTCTATGAAATCATCGTAGTCAAATTTATAAACTATGTTCGCAAATGAACGTCTTGACGCACTTACCTCTTCTTCGTTGCTTGCCGTATTCACTGAGTCCATGCTTTGTGATAATCCCAGTGGTGCTAGTGCCATTTGATTTTCCATCGTCGAGCCGCTGGAAATGATTGTGTTGCTGTTATTGTTGTTGCTGTCGTTGCTGTTGCTACTGTTGCTATTGGGACTATTGCTCAGCGCGCTGTTATTGTTGTTATCGTGGGTATTCGGTGCTACTAACGCTGCCGCCGGTGACGGAGTGGTCGATGCAGAGGACGAGTTCGAGTGCGTCGAGGATTCGTTGACCGAATTTACTGCCGCGCTTGCAGCCGCGGCTGTTTGTGCTGCTGCAGCACTGGTCGGTGTACCGGCCGCTGTTGTTGTTGTACTGAGTGTGACTGTGGATGCCGATGTTAATGGTGTATTGCTCCTGGTTAGTGTACCGGTGATAGTTGTGCCAGCGGCAGTCGAACTATTAGCGAGCAAATGCTGTTGCTGCTGCAGTTGCGCTTGTTGTTGCTGCTGCTGCGCCTGTTGTTGCTGCTGTTGCGCTTGTTGTTGTTGCTGTTGCACTTGTTGTTGCTGCTGATGCAGTTGTTGGCGCAGTGACTGTTGTTGTTGCTGCTGCTGATGCTGCTGGTACGCGTGCTGCTGACTCAGCGCGTGTTGTGTGTGGTGGTGGTGATGTTGCTGCTGTTGTTGTTGTAGGACGACGTGCTGCTGATGGGCGGCGGCAGCAACGGCAGCCGCAGCGGCCGGTGACAATGAATGCGAAGCGGCTGCTACTGAATGTAGATGCTGATTGAAGAGGGCGGCGGCCGAGGGATTGAAGTGCTGAGCGGCGACGGCGATACGTTGCTGTTGGGCTGCAGCTGCGGCAGCGACCTGTGAGTGGTGGTACGAATGTGAGTTGACAGCGGCAGTGGCAGCGTATTGGGCAGCGGCGGCGGCAGCGGCGGGATTGTAGGTCAACTGATGGCCGGCCTTGAGGGCGATTGCGGCGGTTGGTGTTGTGGCGTACTGGACCTGTGGTGTCAGTTGGGCTGCGGCGGGTATGACCGAGACAGCGGTGGCGCACTGTCGCTTGGGCGATAACACCTGTGGGGCACTCGCTGGCGTTTGCGGCAGCGTTGGCCTGCGTTTAATCGCAATCGACGAAATGGTGATGGCTTTTTAGAAAACGTTTATCTGGGGGAGTGATGTTGTGCCGTTTGCGTTTGCGTTTGTGTGTGTGCCAGTATTCTTACGCTAACGTGCCTATGCTTCACTTGAGATTGCTGCTACTGCGTTTTTCTATAAATCGTTTCGCTTTATGAAAAACGAATTTGTTTCGAGGAAAATACTATAGTTTCTTGTCTGTTTGCACTTGTGGAATTCAGCGGGTCTGTAAAGATAAAGAAAAAAGTTTGCATTAAGTTATTAGTAAAAAAAATATTAAGTTTCATTACATATTCAGCTGACTTAAATTTCAAAAAGTTGAATGGCTGCATATTAATTGTGCATTTAAAGACGATTTAACCATAAGTCGCAGATTTATACACCCCATTTAAAATATCATTACGCAAAATGCAAATACAGACAGATTTTAGAACAACGTTTGTGCACACCTCTACTCGATTTTCCTATGCTATCAAGTCTCCTGCCATTTCGATAACATAATCCTAGACCAACCTGCAGAAAACGTTTATGCGCTGCATTTTGGCACGGAATCCTTTTGCTAATGCTAATCGTCTCAGATTAGCTATTATCCCTGCCTCAATGAAAAAGCGCTTTTCGTGGCGGCATTCAATTTATGAAAGCTCATGAATTTTCCATTGTCAGTTGAAAAGCATTTACCGTATTAATAAAAAGGAATAGAGTATTATGAAGGTATAAATTGAAGGATAGATGCATATCTGTGAGCATGGAAATTCACTTATACACATACATATTTCGATTTGGAAATATACCGTTGGGCATAAGAAGATTGAATTTTGCTAAGAGATGCGTTAAAGCCAAAACATATTTAATTTTTTTGGGCCATATTGATGTTTACTGGTAGATACCTAAATTATTCAATGTGAATGTCTTAATAGTTGATGGAAGCATATTTCGAAGCGGAGTTGTAATTTTCGCCCTAAGAAAGGATTTGTTTTAGAAAGTTATAACAAATTCAACTTAGTTTGCAGAATTTCTCTTCCCTCCAGCTACCAGATTTATAATGCTTGAAATGAATATTGATTATGGCATAAATATGCAATATGACCATTTAGAGCCTCATACATATCTTCCGGTAACTTCTTAACTAACGGGTTACAATGGGACTACAGCGGCATAAAGGGGAAGAAATGCTTCAAAATACAAACACAAACTAAATGTAAAATATTCTACTGACCAAAATCTATAGGGTGTGTCACTATTATAGGCCACCCAAAACATTTTTATACCCGAGCGCACTTGTGCAGAAGGAACATCTTAATTTAACGGTTGTTTGTAACAGCCTAAAGGAATCGAGATAGATATAGAGACACCAATATGCTCAGATTATTCACTCAAAATTGATATTTACAATGATCTATTAGCAAATAATAAGGTTATTATAAATTTTTGGAAAATGGGCGTAGCCCTGCTCACCTATGAATACATATGTATACTTCATAACCGATTTACTAATTTCTACCAAACCTGGCACAGGTGTTGATCTTGGTCCAATATGTTAAATTTTAAATTTTTTGAAATCGGACAATACCCAAACCCCACTTCCCTCATTACGGTAATTTGCAGAAATACGAAATCTGCGATTAATCAGTAACTACTGAAGCTAACGGCGGCCGCTGTGGTATAGTGGTAAGCAGTGCGCGCTTCCACTCCGCAGGCCTAGGTTCAAGCCCTGGTCAAACCAACATCGCAAAAAAAAATTAGAAAAAAGGGTTTTTCTTAACCGCGGTCGCCCCTCGGCAGGCAATGGCAAACCTCCGAGTGTATTTCTGCCATGAAAAAGCTCGGCCAAACACTAACATAGGCGTGGCACCGCCCATTTATGATTACATATGTATGTATTGTGTATCGGTAACCATTTTATCAATTAGCAAACTCGGTATGATTAATGTACTTGATACAAAAAAATTATGTTGATAATGTTTGAAACCACTTTTCATATAAGCGTAAATTTCAGAAATATGAAGACACCGAAATTTAAATACGCTAATTTACTAAAAGTTTACACTCTCAACAATAAATACGATTTTTATGGATTTTTTGAAAAAGGGCGCGATACCGCCCATTAATGACTACATAAGTTGTTCTCGGTAACCGCTTTATCGATTTCTACAAAACACAACTAAATTATTTCTTTAAGTCTAACTGAGCATATGTTTGAAATAGGAAAAACAGCACCCCGGTTTACTAAGTAATGGTGCGTTTCATAATTATGAAAAAATCATGTTTAATACGTGCGCCGTTTAATGCACTTTTTTCCCGCTGGGGTGTCGGCCACTATCACACTTTCACATATTAGTTGCGCTCCCTATCTCGCAAGAAGTTGCAAAGAATTTGCAGGAATTTACCAGAAAGCGTTCCCGTACTCCAAAATCCTGTACCTTAGTGAGCGATTTTTGGAGAGTTGTGTAGAGAATTAAGTAGTAAGAATTTACCCGAACTTTTTCTTCTAGTAAAATTATGAAAAGTTTCAAGCGAGCAGCTGTCATGTGTTATCAAAGCAAATTGAAATTTGAGTTAACAAAAAATACCAAGTTTTGTAAATATTTTAGTTTATTTGCCTGCATATTTTCGTATATTTTAGCAGATCACGAAATTATAAAAAGCAGCTGTGTAAACTTAAGATAGCGTATACGATATGTTTGACACAATAACCAGTTTTTAACCGAAAAGCGTTCCCGTACTTATTGCGTTGTCTCCCTTTCTCTGAGAACAATTTCGCTTTATGGCAGTTTTACAGGTTTTATCCATAAAAATTGAGAAGCGAAGCTATTGCGAAGCCTGTGCTGCAGCGAAGTCTCAAAGGCTGGTTTTCATTGTGTCATATTTTTACAACAAAATTTCTCGACATGTTTACCGATAGTATTATGATAGTAAAATGTGCAAATAGCCGATATAGCCGTATTATAGTCCCATTTGACAATGTGTTTTCACTAATTTAACGACAAATGCCATTGAATTTGACATAGTGAAAACCAACATTAACGTTCATCCGTTATTTTGACACAATTTTCGATTTCAAATCGCTATTACCTCTTTGTTTTAAAGGAAATCTTTATTGTCTCACGGCGCACAGTGGGATTTCGGTGGAAAAAATTATATTGGTGAAGGTTACATTTTTATCATTTTGTATACTTATTACTAATACTACACCCCTTGGGCGACCCGGTTTTACAAGACTTGGCAGCAAATACAATTTCAAGTTTGAAAATTAAGCCAATAAATTCATGAGTCTGAATATCTACATAAAAAAAAATTTTAAAATATGTAAATTAGAGCGTCTCGCCTTACAGGCGAAATAAAAAAAGTTCACCGGACGCCCCCTCATATGAAAAGTTTTTAAAAAGCATTAAAAAAAACAATAAAAGTTGTTTTTTTGGACAACCCTAGAGGAAGCCCAATTACATTTTTCTTCATATCTTCGGCTAGTCGGATTTTTAAGTGTGATACACCAATTTTTTTGTCTCGAAGAGGGGGGTTTTCCAACGAAAGTTCATTGAGCTCATGTGCTCCATTGTGGTACTTACCCACCAGAGCTCAGTCGCTACCACCCTAATGTACCGCCCTAATGACAGTAATTAAAGACCGTCAAAAATCATAAATCTTTTGCCAAAATAAAACACATTTTATTTGTGTTGGAAAACCCCCTCCTCGAGACAAAAAAATTGGTGTATCACACTTTAAAATCCGACTATAAATGGTGAAGAAATGAAGAAAAATGTAATTGGGCGACCGCTAGGGTTTTCCAAAAAAACAAAACTTTTATTATTTTTATAAATGTTTTTCAATAACACTTCATATGAAGGGGTATCCGGCGAACTTTTTTTTCGATACGGTCTAATGTATATGCTTGTTTCTAGTGACAGAACTCTGAAACAAACATCACCTTAACAGAACATTTATTGGGCCGGATTCTTGTTTTCGTACGAATCGAAAATTTGAAATTTTTGTATAGAAAAGTAATAGGAAAATTTAAAATTTTCGATTCGTATGAAAACAAGAATACGACCCATTGTTTATCATACGAGGGTTGCTTTTCCGTCCAGTATTCATAAATATTTAATATGAATAAATTAGTATTTTTTCCCGTGCATTTCTTAAAACAATGGACTACATTTTTTTCTGCTCCGACCGATTTGTTGTAATATAGCACTAATTACTTTTATACTAGTTAGGATTAATATGTAATCTATTCCAGCTGCAATTATCTGCAATTCTTTTTGTAAAGAGTGATTTAACTAACAAACCTATTTTATTCGAAAATTGTGCAAGCATTAGAAATCATAAATAATGAAAGTAATTAACATTTAAACGACATGGTAAAGTATAAAAGAGTAAGTCATTATTTTTTACTTCATCTTTTATTATGGCAAATTTCAACATTTCTAATTCAGAGTTAGCTGAAATTGCAATTGCAAGTAATCGTTAAGTGCATAAGTTTATCGAAAACCTAAAAAATAAATATCCAAACCTTACAGAAAGAGGTCTTGAGAAAATTTATACTGGAGTAAGTAAATATTTTTTGCCTACTTTTAACAGAAAGTGGCATGCTGCATCGAGAGTCAAAAAATATTTTTTTTTTTCAAGAACGAGGACTGGTTAAATGGGAATAAAAAAATGAAATGGATGATGAAGTGTGGACTATTTGTATTCATTATGACATAAATTATTTAAAATAGTAAATTTGTACTTTATTTGAGGCAATTCGCCTAAAAATAAAATTTTTCTGTTTTTAACCTTACAGGATAAGCAGTTTTACCCACCGTGAGACAACATTTTTATATACATACATATGTATACAGAGTTTCTGCTTTCCATTTTTGTATAACTTAGCTTGCACAGTTTGTATGCAGTTTGTATAATTCGAGGACTTTTCTTTACCTTTTAAAGGATTTTTTAAGTTTTTTGAGACTAGGCTTGTATGGAAGGTGTGCGTAAAAATAGACCGATTACAGCCATTTTAAGGGTGTTTGCTTGTATTATCATTATAAATATATGGTCGTGCATTCATCGCTGCGCTTTTAATTACATATTTAAGCGTTTTTTGAGGTTAGGTTTGAATGGGAGGTATGCGTTAAAGTGAATCGATTTTGCAATTTTTTTTTGCTTACTTACTCCATTACCTATTGTGAATATATGGACGCAATTTCGGAGTCCTTCATTCATTGGTGCCCTTTGAATGGCATATTTAAGGCATTTTTGAGGTTAGGTTTGTATGGGAGGTATGCTTTAAAAATATGCGCAGCACAGTGGTTTCGCCCATACAATGTTTGGAGAAAATTACAAGGCGCAGGCGTAGGGCTTTAATTTTTCGTATGTAACCTCTAAGGACAAACATTTTATTTATTTAAAGGAGGGGGTTGTATCTGTAAGACTTTTTCGTCTTTTAAAGTACATCAACTGGTTAGTAGTTACACAAAATTTAATTCCTTAATAATGCTATGTAAACTTAAAACTAAGAGTTCGGCAAATAGAAAAAATGAATATATGTATATTTATTTAAGATACTTAATACTAAATCATCAGTTAAAATTAAAAAAAAATGTATATTAAAATCAAGAGAAAAACGAAAAATGGGTGTGATCGGTGTATTTTAATGCATAGTTTATGTTGAACACAGAAGACCTCTAAATTTTTACAGGGACTCTGCATCATCAATTTAAAGTTTAAATAAGTGGTTTACTGAATGCTCGAAATCGTCGAAATTCATAAAATAATATTGGACGATCGGAAGAAGAGAGTGCGTTAGGTGGCTGAGGCAGTAAGGATATCAATTACTACATATTTGGAAGGGATAATGAAAATTTTAAATATATCGAGCTAAGAAAAGTTACTGACTTTTCAAATCGCTCTCGTAGGATTTATGTGGAGCCTTGAAAGAAACCTTAAATTAATGTTGCATATTTTAGAGAAAGCTATTTGTTATTTTCCCGCCCCAATTTACACTCCTCGTGACCTCGAAATGATCTTCTCATAAATGGTTTGAATGGTTATAATATTCTCGTGTAATTTCACTACATATGTATTGCCCAACTAGTTATTTCGATCAGTTGAAAATGTATTTTAAGCGCTTTTGCCATATTTTCGAAAAATACGAGTAAATAATTTAACATTTAATCAGTCCTTAAACAACTTTCGACACGAGAATGCAAATTCTTTTATTCCGCCCCATAAAATTACCCCTTGCATAGTGTAGTCATTTTTCAGAACTTTTTTCTATCAACCTATTCAAATATCCCCAAGATATGCTTATCGTTAAAAAGGTCGTGTTGATTTAACGATTAAATTTTTTTATGATATTTAGTAGAGGCGTGCATCTAAGATGGAGTTAAAAAATAAATAATACGTCCCTTTGATTTAAAAAGACGATATTTAACTTTATAAACTAAATGTATTGATGTCTTCTTCCCAAAATTACCAAAATTACTTTTCTGCTTTTCATCCGTTCCTACAACTATTTATATATCTCTGAAGCGTACTGATTCCATCCAATATCCATTTGGCATTGACAGTTTTAGTACAGCGCATTAATGATGTCCTTCCAATAACGTATCACTACATTCATGCATACCCAATATGTATATTGTGATTGTGCTCATGTATATATCATTAAATGCATATATTCTCATTTATACGCCAATAAATATGTATTACTTTTAAAATATAGTCAACATCATTATAATACGAGTACATACAATAATCTCAAAAACCTTGTTCTAATGATGTTTCTCCCTTGTCACAGATATGGATGCATGCATGCAGCATCAGCCCCCGAATGCCTTATCTCTGATGTTAGCGTGATTTTGCATATTTCAATATGCAAAGTATACATATGCACTTTCTGTATACTTCTTCTTTATTGTAGACAGCTTTTCTACTCATAAATTAAACTTTAAGTGCGCTTGCTAGCGGTTGTAAAACGATAATCACTCTGGCTCGTATGTACATTGTACATAAAGGGTGGTTAAATTTTAAGGGCCGATGTTGATTTTGAATAAAACACAAATTATTTCGGAAATTTTTGTAATTTCTTTTTATTATGATAATATGGTGTGGTTCAATTATGTATGGAACAAAATATTGGCCAAATGTCCGCCGCGACCTCGGCGGCACACCTCCATCCGATGGTCCAAATTTTCGATGACGCTGAGGCATAATTGAGGTTCTATGCCGTTAATGTGCCGAATTATCTCATCCTTTAGCTCTTGAGGCTCTGTGGCCGCTGTGTGTAGTTGTAAGCAGTGCCCGCTCCGCTCCGCAGGCCTGGGTTCAAGCCCTGGCCAAAGCAACATCGCAAAAAATTTTTAGAAAAAAGGTTTTTTCTTAACAGCGGTCGCCCCTCGGCAGGCACTGGCAAACCTCCGAGGGTACTTTGCCATGAAAAAGCTTATCATAAAAATACAATCGCCGTTCGGAGTCGGCGTAAAACTGTAGGTCCCTTCCCTTCGTGTGACAACATCAAGGCGCACGCCACAAATCGGAGGAGAAGCTCGGCCAAACACTAACATATGTGTAAGCGCCAATCTATTATTATTATTATGCAAAAAGTGTAATTTTCTTCCGAGCTAGAGCAGTTGGGTGTAAATTTCAGACGACAAGTTAGAGAAGCATTACTCAGAATAACATAATAAAAAAAAAAAATTGAGAAAAAGTAGAAATTTGTATTATTTAAAAACATCACAGGTTGTAAATTTTTTCGTTTTTTTTTGAACGCCTATAATTTAAAAAATACAAGACATAGATTTTTTTTATATTTTTCTGATAACTATTATGACTTGGTCTGCCACCCATCTCCGGCTTGACATCACCGCTGTATATGTGGAACTGAAATTTTCGTAGCATTAAAAGCAACAGTTTAATACATACCCCTGCAGGGAGTGACGTTAGCTTATACCTAACTTTAGTCTGTATACGCGAACACTAGTGGTAACTATTAACTGTATATTTTGTTCGAAAAAA
>JAPVRG010247451.1:0-14357 GCA_029783565.1 Rhagoletis cerasi
GTTAACTGGGCGCTCTGTTGACTTGGACTGTTAAAAATGCGTCTCGACGATTTTGTTAGTATTTGACAATTTCCACGCTGATTCGTTCTTGGTCCTTCTCTATTATCTACGTTCTCTGTTCACACTTGCTAAAACTATAACGTGTTGTCGCTTCTGATAAAATAAACGTTCTTTGCCCATAACCCAAAAAAAGGCAACACTTGCTATTGCTATACAAGCAATTTTTGGAGCATGGCAACTCTTAACTTTATTGTGAATTGGAACTGGAAGACTATCGATGGTCACACTATCGATACTTTTCGATGGTTTCAAAAAACGATCGATACTTTCGATAGTTCTATCGTATTCTAATAAAAAAAATACTTTTTACCGCATTTTATTAGTATCAGAGGTTAAATGGATAGTATTCAATAGATGTTTGTAATTATTATACACTTTGTGATCATATCAATAATTTTTTAATTATATTATCCAAGTTACAAAAACCTAAACGAATGTAAAATTGACATTAAACAACCGTTATGGTTACCAAACAACATACACCCCTCGACTAAATGATACGATGACCCGTTTGTTTTTCAAATTAATTTGAATTATTTTTTACAAAAGTATAGGGCATCTAACAAAAACCACATATATCTAAACATCTATCTTTCAAAATTTCTCTGTTTTTTAAGAATGTTCATTCGACTTTAATACAATAAGGGCAAGTTTGAATTTTGGCAATTTTTGTTTTTGTTGACGGTGTTGAGCATGTTCTTCCATATAAAATAAAATGCGAACTTCCGGTTAACCGCACGTTTTGTTCAGCATCTCTTCCAATTAAATAGTGAGGCACCATTTCAAGACTATCGATAGTGACTAAAATCCACCGATAGTTTTTAAAATTTTAATTAATTGAATCCTATCGATAGTGCCTTCAATGGTTTTTCCAGCTCTATTGTGAATAATCGTTTTCATAGTTTTTGCATACAACCGGGTTCAGTTCGCGGCTGTGTATATTACAGAATTTTCAGTGTTTGCTTTATAAATATAGTCAGACTATTAACAATTTAAATACTTTTAATAAATTTTATTTGTTTGCAAAAGTTGATCAAGCATTAGAATGGATCTCGACGGTCCGCAATTAATTTCAAACATCTTGTCTAGTGAAGAGCTGGAGCAGACGCCGCCTGGGGTGCAAGAGAAATTGAAAACTTGGATAGATGGGTTTTTTGATGAGTACTACAAGAATAAGGCTGCTGCCAATCGTCTTCGTAAGTAAAATATAGTAGAAGTTAACTATTCCAAACTTTTTTTTGTAGTAATATCGAAAGGATTTATTCGAATAAAATTCTAACCTCAAATAAATGGCGTCTCTTGCATTAAGGCAAATAGCAGAATCTGCATCGCATGTACATGTGTATGTAGATTTGTATGCGTTTTTGCGAATATAACAAGTGCACATACATATGGATCAATTGTAGGATTTATTTGCATTTTTAATATTTTTATTATAAACTTTTTTGATAGACGACTATGAACAAAAATCAGAGGAACTCCAGGCTATGATTCAGGACTATGAGCTTAAATTGGAAAACCAAAATAAAAATGTTGAGGAATTACGCTCTCAATTGGACAGTGTTTCCAGTGAACGTGTGCAATTACTGGAACAGTGCAGTAATCATGAAATTGAGATGGTTGCACTTCGAACCGAACGAAATTCCGTTGCTGAAGAACGAGACTCCTTGTTGAAGTTGATCGAACGCCAAAAGAGTGAACTAGATCGATTACAAGAAGAAATTCACTCCTATCAACAACAGCTGAAACACGCTATTACTGCAAAATGTGAAGCTATTGCTAGAGTCGATGAAATAGAAAGTCAAAAAGTAGCGCTTGATTTTAAGGAACGCCGCATGGAACAGGAACGTGCAATGCTTCATAATCAAATACGCACACTTACTGATGATTTGAATCGTAATATAGCAGAGCTTCAAAGCATAAGGCGAGATAACACGATGCAGGGTATGCATCTTGAAGCTAAACTTGCCGAAAAAACAGAGGAATTAAAAATAGTTCAAACTCAATGTACCCAATATAAAGAGACAATTGATAGGCTTACACAAAATATCCAAGATCTCTCGACCAAACTTTTAAACCAAAATGAGGAAGCTAACAAAATGATGGACTTTTATAAAAAAGAACTCGAAGCAAAAACAAAACTGGCTGAATTATACAAAAGCAATTGTGAAGACACTGGTGTGGAGCGCAATGAATTGAGTAATGCTATAACTGATCTTAAACGCATGTTGGCTGAAGCGAGTGAGCAGTATGGAGAACTAGAAACCAAATTTAAAGCTACAGTACTACAACACGAAGAAGAACTCGACGAACGCGCTAAAATTATAGAGTCACAAAAGTCAGAGCTGAAACATGCCAACGATTTGTTAAAGGAAGTGCAAAATGAAACAATGGAGAGCGCTATATCAAAGATCGCTCCATCTGCTGCGATTGCTAGTCGCTTAATCCGAACGGATATGTCGCTTACTGAATTGTATTCATTATATGTAAAGAGCTCGGAAGAACTTGACGTACAAAAACGTGAAAACGCGCGTCTTAACCTGCAATTTAAGACAATATTGCAAGAATTGAGCGAAAACGCACCAGTAATTAAAAAGCAAGAGCTTGAATACGAGAAACTGATTGAAACCAATAACATTTTGGCGCATCAGCGCGATGAATTACTAAGCAAGAAGGCAGATATGGAAGACTTAATGGACAACGCACATTCCAAAATTAACCATTTAGAAAGAGAAAATAAAAAACTAAAGAACTCACAGAACGATCTTAGCCGCCAGGTTTGCTATTTACTAAAGGAGGTAGAGCAGTTGCGAATCGGACTCATTTCGGACAATGGAGCCGTACAGAGCGGAAATCTCTCAACAACTGACGAAGTTATATCCAAGAAATTAGTGACCTTTAGTAACATTGTAGAATTACAGGAGAACAACCAAAAACTCTTGCTTCTTGTTCGAGATCTCAGCACAAAGCTAGAAGATGCTGAGACGTTGAAGCAGCAAATGGATGCTGCAGCATATCAAGAAAAAATTGAGAACTACGCCAAGAAATTCCAATCGATGCAAGAAACATTAAATCAACAAAATAATACAGTAGCCACTTTGGTATCGAAATGTGAGCGTTATAAAAAAATGTATTTTGAACAGCAGAAAAACTTACAAAAGTCTGGAGCACACGCAGAACTGAGTGATATCGAAGACACTGAAATGGACGATATCGATGACACTGAAAATAAAAACATGACCAACATATCTCAAAGTAAGAATAAGAAACCCATGGACGCAAACACGGAGCGTCGCATACGAGACTTGGAACAGCAGTTACAGGAAGTGAAGGACCAATATAAAACATTGAAGGAACAATATGAATATTATACGCAAGAGAAGAAGAATAATGAACGTATAATGAATGAACAGTTTGATTCAATGCGCACAGAGGTGAGAGAGTTAACATCGACAAATTGCAAACTAATGTCTTCGCTTGAATACAGCAAAGAGCAAATTAAATTACAGCAGAAGAATATTTCAACTTATAAGCAACAAATAACAGCGCTTGAAGATCGTAGCAAAAATTATGAAAATACAATTATAAAGCATGAGCAGACAGTGCACTTCCTAAAAGACGAGATCATGAAAGCGCAACATGGCCATTCAGCTGCCCAGAGTGAAGCATCTCACATGCGAAGTGAAAATCGTATCCTGAAAGATACAGTGAATCGTCTACAAGCCGAAAAAGAAGGTTATCATCGAGACCAACAAAATCAAAATCTACTTTTAAATAACCTGGAAATGATTAAATCTAATTTGGAGCGTTCTGAAATGGAAGGACGAGCACGCTTGGAACAGAGGCTAGACGAAACTGTACGTGAATTGTCCGCCCAGCGTCGACGCTTCCAAGAGGAAGAAGATCGGTTCCGAGAAACAACTAGTGACCTTAAACGGCAGGCTGAATCTGCAAAAAAGAGCATGGAGGATGAAAGAGCACAGTCCGAAAAACTTCGAAGTGAACTACAGTCGGTGCGTGAAGAGCTTACTAATAAGACAAACCAAATTGACGAACTTAGCAAAAAGCTACAAGAAAGCTTGACACCTTCCAAAAATGACAACCCAATTGCTTTGGCAAATAAGAAAGCACGTGAATTTGAAGTTAAACTCGAAGAAGCTAAAATTGAAATTACTTCCTTATCAAATGAATTGGCAAAGGCGCGTGAGCACGCCGATCAATACTTTAAGATGTCGGAGAGTGCAGAAGCAGAAATTAAAAGTCTTCATGAAGTCCACACTGCGTACACAGAAAAATCAGAATCTCAAATTAAAGAACTAAAGTTAATTGAACTGAACCTTAAATCAAGAATAGGCGAACTGGAAGCAGAAGTGCAGCTCGTGTCTGTAACCGAAGTACCGAATTCAAATCAATCTGATCAACTAAAAAGATCCAAAGACGAACTAAAAGATGCGCTGCAGAAATTAAGCGAGTGTAATCGTAACCTGCGTTCGCTTCGAACTGAAAATACATCGCTTTCCGAATCGCTAAATGCAGTACAGGGAAAATATGCCAATGAAATGGTCCTTCATTCAGCGGATATACAAGAGCTCACAAAAGTAAAGGAAGAAATGACGAAAATACAAGACCAAATAAATGGCTTAATAACAGAACGGGACTGTGCCAAGAATCTATACGATGAGCTTAAGGGCTCGCATGATGAATCACTGCGTTTACTTCAAAATGAAAAGGACGAAATGGAAAAGCGAATAGTTGATCTTAACGCCCTCAATTCAAGTTTACACGATCAAATCGAAGCATTGACCATGAGGCTAAGCATACTTAGTCAAACTCAGCCCACAAATGTGTCATCAAACTCTTTGAATGAATCAGCTATGGATACCTCTGGTGCGGAAGTGAATCGTTCGCGGTTAGAAGATGATCCCAAGAACAATGATCAACTATTACAAATAATCAAATATTTACGCAAAGAGAAGGATCTTATCGACGCAAAGCTAGATATATTGAAAGCTGAAAATGCGCGCTTGCAGTCAGAGAATATGATTCTACAAAAGAAACTTGACGAATTGAAGGGAAGTCTTAACCAGGAGCGCGCTAAATCTGAGACATTGGTGGTTTCTGCCACAAAACATGAGGAAATTTTGCGCAAGATCGAAAATCTTAATGCCATTACTGATAGCAACAGAATTTTGCGCGAAGAGCGTAACTCCTTAGCTGCACGTGTAAAAGAGCTCAACGAACACATTAACGCTATTGAAAATGATTTATTGCCATTGCAAACCCAAAATCGCGAGCTCTCCACGAAAATCGAAGAGCTTACATCTGAAAATACATCTTTACGCACAGAAGCTATTAAATGGCGCCAACGTGC
Organism: Rhagoletis cerasi; assembly: GCA_029783565.1. Classification (NCBI taxonomy): domain Eukaryota; kingdom Metazoa; phylum Arthropoda; class Insecta; order Diptera; family Tephritidae; genus Rhagoletis; species Rhagoletis cerasi. Next base: position 5,432 of record JAPVRG010247451.1, read on the forward strand.
CAATGTATTGGTTGAAAAGAGCAATAAGAACCCGGAGGAATTCAAGCGTTTGCAAACCGAACGGGAAAATCTTGCTAAGATGTTGACACATGAGAAGGAGTTAATGAAACAGACCACCGATGAACTAAACGCCATTAAGGCCGAAAAACTTCAACGAGAAACCGAGATAGCAACGCTTGAGAAGCAGATCCAAACATTAACCGAAGAAAAGAAGAAACTAAGCGATGACTACACTGGAATGCGTCAAAATAATGTGCGTATGTTGCAGGAGATTATGGAACTCCGCAATAAGTTACTACAAAAGGAAGAGTCTCTGCAAAAACTGACCGAAGAAATGGAATCCAAAGAGACTCAATTGCAAGACTCTAAAAATAAAGAATTCCAAATACGTAAAATTGCTAAGCGCTATAAGGACTCTTACTTGGAGTTATCAAATAAAACTGCAGCTGCTTCCACTGATGGCGCAGCCACGTCACAGGACAACATGGATCTTGGTGGTAACAGTGGAGCAGAAACTGCTTCGGGTACTGCGGCAGCCGTAACGGCTGTAACTAATGAGTTGGAACAGCAACGCAATACAATTGAGAATCTTAATGGAGTCATACGTACAATGCAAGAAGAAAGTGATAAACTTCGCAAGGACTATGATGATTTGAAAACCGCTGTTGAAATAGATGATCGCACCAAGACATTATTGCGTGAGGCGAAAGCGCGTATTGTCAGTTTGACTGAGTCGAAGAATGCCATCAGTCAGGAATTAAATACTACCAAGAGTAAGTTGCAAAACGTACTCCAAACTTCAGAAAATGCAGACTCTACCATCAATAACATAAAGACACAATACGAGGAAACATTGGCCCGATTTGAAAAGGAATTACTTGAACAAAATAATCAAAACAAAGAATCTATAGCTCGACTTACCAGAGAAAATGAATCATTGCTTATGCGTATTAATCAACTTAATCGGCAACTTGGCTTACAACAATCGGCCAAGCCATCCACTAGTTCGGTAGCAATTACAGACAAAGGAAACATTTCGGAATCTTCCCCTAGAACCGCCAATGTCAAGCCGATGTCTGGTTCAACCACTGTGCAACAGTCGGCCACAGTAACACCATGGCGCGGTAGTGAAACTCCTTTGGCCAGTATTCGCCCAATATCGGTACAAAATAGTCGCACCGCGGCCATCCTACCTACTAGCCAGCAGCCTGCAGCTGGCGGTTCATCGACGTCAACATCAACTTCATCGTCGAGTACAACAACCGTTTCGACTGGGTGCAGCAATACTGCTTTAGTACCACCGCAACAACAAGTGCATACTACTGGCAGCAGTTCACTTGAAACAATGTCATCATCGCCGACTTCATCGCACACAGATTACATGCCATCTACTAGTAGCTCGGCTTCTGTAGCAGTTGCTGCAATTCCCCCCATGGGCTCTACATCTGCGGCTGAAAGTTCTCAAGAAGCTGAAAGCGTTCAGCAGCCACAACAAAACGAATCACAATTGCTTGTTGGTGGCGGACAACAGCAGGTGGTGGCTCTGGTTTCACCACGCGTTGAAGGCTCTTCACAAAATGTTCCTTCCCCGAATTTGCAGCTTCAACAAGATCCCGGAAATCAGCAACCCAGCACTTCAGGCACCACAAGTTCGAGCACACACATCGCTGTTAGTAGCCACAGCCGCCACACACCTTCAAGCAGCAGCGTTACCACCTCACAAGCCGGAACGTCGGGCGGGCATAAAAGGCCTCGTGAACTAGAAGGAGACTCATCTACAAATATTGAAGACGGCAATGCTGATAAAGCTAAGCATCCAAAGCGCTTGCGTGGCTCTGAACCAGCTATGTTGGGAGTAACTGAATCCGGCATTGATGTTGAGTACCAAGTACCAACTTCATCTCAACGTGATCAAGAAGATGACATAGTAGTGGTGGACTCCGAGGAAGAAGATGATGGTATGATTGAAGCTGATGATGGCCCAACAGACGGCGATGCTGAGCACGAAGGCTACGAAGACTCATATGAGCAGGATCAAGACATGGATGAGAATGAGATTCCAGAAGTAAATGAAAGTAACATACATGCAGATGCGGACGTCGATAACAATGAAGTGGATGTCGACGAAGGCATTGAAAACCAGGCTCAGTGTACGTCGGGCACAGACAACCAGTCGGACGCACATTATAACACTGGAGCTAGTACAAGTCAGGCAGCAGCTGCCGCAATGGCACATAGTCATGAGATGGATAGTCATCAGCAGAGCCAAACTATCAGTAGCGGTAGTTATGAATCCAATCCGAATGCAACACAACCAGGAACCCAACAATGGAAACAGAGTCGACCGCAGAAACCTACGGCCATGTTGCAACATCAAGGTTTGGCCGGAAATGTAAGTGAAAGTGGAGAGCAAGATGCAAGCGGCAGTCGACCATCAGATAGGTAGGCATTTTGAAAAGATAAATTTGTTTATTTGCCGCTTTGAATAAAATACAATTTTTCTAATAGTAGTGGTACAGAACTGGTGAGTTCACCACAAGGTTCAAAATTTGGAGTAAGTGAGACGGGAGCACACTCCGAGCAGCATGAGAGTAAAATGACTACAAATGAGGCGACTGAAGAAAACGGAGCCGAAGGTGAGGAGCTTGATGGTGAACGTAACGTCGAGAATGTCCCTGATGCTTCAAAGAGTGCTGGATCAAGCGACGCTGTGCTGGCCGCAGAAGAGGATTTGGAAAATGTTGAGGAAGAGTTCGCAGAGGAAGCCGCTGCTGTAGACGTTCCTGAAAATGCAGACAGCGAAAGTGAGTGTAAATACATGAGTCTCATTTCAGACAGTGGTCAACTGTAACTATCAAAACCATAAATATTTTAAATTACTGCTTTATTAGGTCATAATAGCAGTGGTGCTACGCAATCTGAAATACAAGACATTCAGCAAAACCAGGTAGAAGCAACATCTGAGGATAATGAAGGCGCCGATGGTGTTTCATCCGAAGGTGAAAAACAAGCTGTGGAGGAAATTGAAGTGAGTACAGAAGGTTGTAAATGATAAAAATATCTAAAGGTAGCTTATATTTATATTTTTTAAACATAAAGGAAGAAGGACGTGAAGCTGAAGCCTCCACTTCACCTTCCATAACGACACGTTCTAAGGCTATAAAGGGCACGGGTAATGTACGGAGACCTCCTCGTGGATTTCAGAGGGGCGGAAGACCAACACCCATAATTTGGCAAGGTGAAAATATAATTTAAATTATCCGTGGGATGAAACACTATCATTTATTTAATGTACATGTGCTTGTATGTTTTTACTTACAGACCACGCTGGACACTCGCGCAATGTATCTCCTAATCATCGTGGACAAGAACCTCCTGGTAGTCCAATTCGCGGTTTCCCAAACCAGCGTTCACAGCGGGCGCGCCGTATGCGTCGTCCAACTGGTGGAAATTACGGAAACATGCGTTATTCATAAATATTAGCTATTAAAAGTAGTGTTTAAAAAATACAAATATGTACATGTCATACTCCTTATATTCCGCAATATATTTATGCAAACAATAACAGATCCAATTTCGATAAACGCAGCTCGACTTTAATTGCATACATGCCTCTACTTGGTGTTTATTTAAATTTAATTTGTTGGTTCCTCGTATAATATTCGTTGGAATGCTCAAGGCTATTTAACATTCCATAAATATCCCACAATATGTTTGAGGAATGTTGCTGAAGGGACATAGATAAATCTTGGAAATGCGTTTCTTTGAAGCCTTCTCTAATTCTCTACGATATAAATATATGTATGTATATGTACGGTGTTTAATACATACACTAGCTATCATAATTATGCGCTCCGTTTTTAAAAAATCTTCGAATGAAATTTTAATAGGCATGTTATGCGAAGAAGAAGAATTAAGCAGTGAAATTAAATTTAAAAATATAAAATTTTTTTCGTTTAGCTGTTTGAACTACGCTTATAGTAGCGTAATACTAGTTTCCCACGGCACCCCAATTACGTATTTCGCTCTCCCATTCGTAATTGGCGCACCAACTACCCTTCGAATTACGTATTTCGCCATACAAAATTTTGTGAGCGAATTACCTCATTTGCAAGTAATTCAGATCTATTATCTGCCGTGGGAAACTAGTATAAACTTATGACAACTACTGTATGTACATGAAAACTGCAAGAGAAAATGGCCTTGTAGATGATTTTTTGTATTACTGTACTGGGGTACTCGTAATTCGATGTGAATGATTCGCATTCGCTCAAACACATCAGCTTTGTTCCAGTACTCCATGAACTTACAGGTTTTTACACGAAGTTACAGGAAAAATGTTCCCGTACTCCAAATTTCTCCAAAATCCTGTAAATGAGAGCCATTTTTGGAGAGTTGTGTAGAGAATGAAGTTGCAAGATTTTAACCGAACTTTTTCTTCTGGTGAACTCATGAAAAGTGTCAAGCGATTACTGGTTGACGTTTTTACAGGAAAAATGCTTTTTTTGTTCCCGTACTTTTTGTGGTTACTCACTTTTTACTCTCACTTCAGAGAGTAATTTTGCTGTTTGACATTTTTACAGGATTTTACACGAAAAGTATTGGATCAAACGTACAGTGGTGATTACCAGTAGGCGGAACAATATCTAAGATTTTGTTCTAGCTACGTAATAATTACGGCAATACTGCAACCATGCTGCTTTCTTGATGCTCTACTGAAATTCTGCACTTGATTTACTAGTGATTAGAGAACGACCGAACTTCGGCTTCGGCCATGTTCGGCCACAAAAGTTCGGTTCGGCTTCGGCAAAAAAAAAAAGCCGAACATTAATTATTGAATTATTACCACATGTACACATGCCATAACAAGTTTTTTATGTTATTTTTACAAGAATACTTATGTAAGTATGTTACTTTCTGAAATTTATGTGATTGAAACTAAAGTATGTAAATTTTTTGCTTTTTTATCAAAAATAATACATTTTTACTTGGACCATTGTTGTTGTAACCGCATACAAATTCCCCAAAGAGTTTTTGGGGAATGATGCGCGAGTGACAGTCCTTGGCCAGATATGAATCTGGGTCGTTCCGGTTACGTAGACCCGACTGTCGTGGGAACGTGGACCCTTCAAAATGTTCGGTTCGGCTTCGGCCGAAGTTCGGTTCGGCCTTAAAAATCGAGGTTCGGTCGTTCTCTACTAGTGATGAACGGGATGGAAAAATTTCGTTTCTCGAACGCGCATAGAACGTGATGCTCTTTCAAAAAAAGTAGCACTGCCGCATTTATTGTAGACGCTACTTTTCAAGTAGGTTTCCCAAGTTAGACTTATTCACCCTCATTGCGAGAGTCGTGTGGAATGCAAGTCGTTTTTCGAGAGTCGAATCGTATCGAAAATTTCCCGTCATTGCCTAAAATTTCCACTCGACTAGTGTATTAAAACGAAAAAACCTGGCAGCACTGTCTAGTTTTCGACGAATTTCGTCGTTTACTTATTTCAGCACGACTGTAGACAATGCTAGTGTTGTCGAGTCGTGAAATTTTGTCTAATTTACGACTTACGCAATGAGGCTGATTATTCTAGTGCGGTTTTGGAATGCACCCACATACAAATACTTTACAAGTGGTATTCTCCACGCCCATTACAAAATTTTATATAAATCTAAAATTATACTTAATTTGTTTTTAATTTTGGCTGATTTTGAATTTTTCAACTTACCTACTGTGACAGAAGTATTCTGCATGGCTTTTTTTTTTGCGATATTTAAAATGTTTTTCATGGTAAATTTTTTTTTTGTTTTTTTTTCATAAAAAAATATAGCACATTCTACAACTAAAACCATGTAAATGAAAACTTCAAACTTTGAAGAAAAATAAAGAAAATTCATCACATTTTCATCAAAATTTCGAACTTTTTAATCAGATTTTCAACAAAAAATTCGAGTATACAGTTTTAAAGCTCAGTGACGTAAAGTGCGAATTTCAATTCGCTAAAAAATTCCGTTGATTTTTGATAATTTTTTTTGCCGCGGTGTTCCTTTTCTCCATAAAAAAAATATCGTTATATGGAGGAAAATGCTCAATACGGTCAGCAAAAAAAAATTATTTAAAATCAACGGAATTTTATAGGGAATTGAAATTTGCACTTTATTGTACTAAAATGGGCTTTAAAACTACATACTCGAATTTTTTGTTGAAAATCTCATTAAAAAGTTCGAAATTTTGATGAATTTTCATTTTTCTTCAAAATTTTAAGTTTTGATTTACACGGTTTTAGTTGTAGAATGTGCTATTTTTTTATAAAAAAAAATAACGAACAAAATTTACCATGAAAAACATGTTAAACATCAAGTCAATGTACATATATATACATGTGGGTCGGCGTGGTTATTACCCGATTTCCGGCACTTTCAATACCAACCTACATTGCATTACATACATACATACATCATACTAATTCTAACTTTGGGGAATATTTCCCGCTAACAATTCAAACAGAAGAGTAATAAAAATATAAATTCATATTAAAGCATAATAAACATTCGGAATTTTGATTTTAGAATATTTGATTTTTTTTTATTTTGTTTCCCATAAAAACTACAAACGAATGTATATCCTTTCAAGTTGAAGATTTACGACCTTGGACGCTCCTTCTTCTCCTTGTACAGTGCAAGCAGCGAAACGTTCGCAACTTTAACTACCTTGAAACGTACACCGGGAATATCACCGACAGCGTGACCTTTACGACCGAAACCGGCAACCAAGACTTCATCGTTCTCTTCAATGTAATTCAAGCTACCGTCACGAGGGACGAAAGCCGTAATTTTCTTGCCATTTTTGATGAGCTGCACTCTCACGCACTTACGAATGGCAGAGTTAGGTTGCTTAGCTTCAACACCGCTGAAATAATAAAGAATAATAATTAAAGCCATAAATACTTAATAAATGTAAAAAAGTTCAGATTTTCAGTACAATTGAGAACCTCGTATGTTGAAAAGTGACGCGCAGCTCACAGTATAATCCTGTGATATGGTGAATTTGAAACACAAAGCACAAAAATATACTGTGGGTCGCACAAGTCACAAGCGGCTAAAACACGAAACACTGCATTTAATTGGATTGAACCTTCAGCACGTACGTTCACGTTTGAAAACTAATCTATCGAATTATACCTACACTTTTTCAAGTACAATGCCTTTAGCATGGGACGCTCCTCCAAAAGGATTAGCCTTCCATCTGGTTCCCAAATGCGCCTTTTTGTAGTCTTTGTCAGCCCAACGCTGATCACGACGATGGTTCACATGCTTCCTGGCTGTGCGGAGACCTCTTGGCTTTCCTGTAATGAGTAAAGTGTAAAATAAGTTAAAAATGCATAAACTTATTAAAGCACGCTCAAACTATACTTTTGGTATACCGAAACAGAGTGAGGTTAGATTTGTAATAATTTACAAGTACAAGTCTAACATCACACAAAATAATTTAAAGATGTATTTTTCCGGTCGACGCGGTTTTTGAACATCCTTATTCGTTCAGAAGTTTTTTATGAAAGAAAGTGATTTAGATGATGCTCTACGATTAAATTGGCTAAAAATCTTTGGCAACCACTAGCACTCGTATAGCAGACTGAAGACAAATCAGAACATACGGCTTTTCACTTTCCTGCACAAAATTTTTACTTACTGTCATATTTTTTTATCGTCGTTCAACACATCCCCTAAACAGTAGACGAATACTCTTTGAAAAAGCTTTAAATCGAGGAAATTTAACTATTTCTGCAACTCACCCATAATTCCCAAACTTTCTCAAGCAATGGCGGAAATAAAAGAACGAGCTGCCGTTCGGATCGTATACATCTTTCAAAATTGAGCTACAACAACATGAAAGCCGTCAAGCAGATGTTCAAGCAGGAATAGTTCGGAAAGCATTGTACGCACATGGTTATAGCACAAAGTAACCTGTGGTCTTCACACGCATGAAATAGCCTCGCAAGGCAAGATAGATATCCCGCGTGAAGACCACTCAAATGAAGTAAACTTTTTATCGCAAAATAACGCTAGTATTTAGTAGCGCTCGTATTCAGTAAAAGTGTTCTTGCACGATATGTATTTGCGTGTAACCGTGTAAACACAAATTCAATTTGCTTCTGTGCATACGTAATAGAAATGTTTCTATTTCTAGCTGATATACAGATAGATCTACGTGTGTTTGGTTTTTTTAAATTAGTTTTTTTCTTTTTTTTTTAATTAAATTTTTTTTTGTTTTGAGGTATTGCTATTCCAGTACTATACGTGCCTTCTACTCCAGCGAAGCATCCGTAAAGCTGAAATTAGCCAAGCCCGTAGCGTAAACGTAACGCAGCAACATATCAAAATTACTGTTGATGGAGAGGGAGAGAAGCAGAGAAGGTTGCTTCTTTCTCTCTCCTTCAACAGTAAATTTGATATGTTGCAACAACAACGATTTGAGCCAGATAGATCCACATAAATGTCTGGTTCAATTTGTGAGCAGCTTTGTTTCATAAGCATCTTGGTATTAGTTTGGCAGCACTAGACAGAACTGTCAGTTGAATGTATGTACATATGTATACATATTTGTTTGTCAGCCATATTTAAAAGCGATTATTTGGAGAAAAAAGAAAAATGGACAACTCAAACAAAATGTATGTATAAATAAACTTTATACAATGTTATTAAATCCATCTAATTTAAATTATTATATGTTTTAGTGACAGGAGGATTTGGACAAGAGAAGAGACAAGGGCATTTTTAAGTGTATACATAGCTAGGAAGGAGGAATTTAACAATACAATGTCCATTTGTAGTATTCTCCTCCTCATTTTCCGAGGTGCAAACTGTGCTTGCAGAAGAATTGAGCAAGTCTTCAGTCATCCCGCTGATATTTGCAGATTCCGATGACGATTCACACATC
>JAPVRG010247457.1:0-13514 GCA_029783565.1 Rhagoletis cerasi
GCACGATGAAGCAGCATACGAAAAGCGACAGTATGGCGCAATTGCGTTGATTCAATGCGCTGATACCGATCATGGCGTTGGCTTCATGGTATCAACGCCAGAAAATTTGCTGCGTTACCCAGGCCTATTCCACATGTTTGAAAAGTCGAATTTAAATAAATTACGCACAAGTTTTGTGAAATATTTCAGTATAGGTGTCAAAAGAGAGAGTTTTAAGAGATTTTTATTTTTAGATCATTGAAAATCGTAATTTTTTTATTTTATTTTTTTCGATAAGGAATAAAGCAAATTCAATCGTTATTTTATTTTTTTTTTTAAATTGACCGAAAAAAATAATTTTTTTAATTTAACGATTATTCTTGATTGAAAAAATAAAAATCACAAAATAACGACTAAATTTGACCGAAAAAATAAGAATCATAATTTAACGAAAAAATAAAAATCATAAAATAACGACTAAATTGTATCGGAAAAATAGAAATCAAAATTTTAACGGTTAAAATGTGATTTTCATTATATAGAACATAACCGTTACGATCCCTGTTTAAAAGTATTTTTGATTAGAGTTGCCACCCTTTATAAAAGTCTTATTTTAATTACGCATATGGTGCATACACACTAGGAGTGTTAAACGTAAGAGGTGTAAAAAATCTCTGTTTCGAAAATATTTTTGGTAAGGGATGCCAACTGTTTAAAAAATCGCGTGCAATTTAATAAAAAAAAATATTTGAATTTTTCTTCTATTGTGTGCAATTTCTCGATCAATAATTTTGGGGCTTTCACGCCACACGGGAACAATAGCATCTAGTTATTTGCGGTACACAAATAAAAAAAAAATGTTCCCTTATATTCTCTAATCGCCTTTAAATTTTAAAAAGAACGTTTATTCAAAGCTGTACGTTTTATTGGTAATGACAGTCCTTTCACTAATATTTTTTAGTTATGCCTTTCTTAAAACGAAAACCATTTTTTACTAAGGAATTCCAACTATTTCCCAAACTCTGATTTTAAATGTATATATATGCTGAAATGAAATAAAAATTTCACCTAAAGTTTATTAACGTACCACGGACTAAATTATGAAACATGCTTTGGCAGAAAAGTAGAGAGAGACCCACCTCCTTTTTGTAACTCCATTAAAGAATTTTAACTAAATACCTTCTGCAAATAAAAACTGTATGTATAGCCGTAAAGCAGTAAAGTCGAAAGGGATACGTAAATAAAACAGAGCTTTATGAACAGAGCATACGCACACCCAGGTATATGTGATACCTTCCTTGCAGGGAAACCCAGAACTGGTGAATCAAATTTGTAGTTCAGTACTAGTACTTTATTGCCAAACACAAACCAGACCGATAGTAACTAGATCCCCACCAGTCCAAATGCTAGGTCCAATATAGTCACAGAAAAGGTGATAAGTCCTTAAGAATGCAACAACTTTTCATTAGAAATCTATATCTAAGGTGACGAATTGAGAACTGATTCGGAACTAGCGAAAAAGGGATGCAGCAATCAATATTTTGTTTACTTTAAAGAGATTTTTGTTTGGCGGTTTTTTCATTCGAATATACCTTTTTTCTGCACTTCACAGATGCTTTTTTATAGTTTGGAAACACAAAACAAACATTTTTATTATTATTTTAACATGTTGCGTCTGACGGAATTCGGAACTGTAGAAAAAGGGATACAAAGCGAACTATATCTAAACTTTGGAATTTGAACTGGTTCGGAACTAAAGAAAAGGTAATGCAGCGGGGGACAATTTCCATTTCCTATGACATCGCCGTGTTAAATTCACCAGCTGTTTGCATGCAAAAGAGATGTATCGCCGACTAGTAGTGGATCTAAAAGTACTAAAAGCGAATAAATTCAGAACTAGAGATGTTCCCTACAGGGTTCCTACTCTCATATATACATATATACGGGTACATACTTAAATAAGCTGCTGACACTTAAGCGCAAGCGGAATGAAAATAAACAAAACGTGGAGTTGAAGTTCGCCTGAGTGCAGCCATACATACTAACATATGTATGTATATAAACGCTTAATTATACAAATGTATAAGACTATTTGTAGATGTGTGTGTGAATGTAAGCATGGGGTTTGAAAGCGACCTACGCACTGCAATCCGCTTGGACGGTAATCGTTAGAAGGGTATCCAAAGGCTAAACAAATATTTATACTGGCCGGTCGCCTTGTATTAGGTGGTGCTAAACTATTTGGACTGGGCGAAATGAGTAAGTTGCGCATAGTGAGAGTGCGGCAAGAACGCGCTAAAAACCCAGGGCAGTTAGCAAAAGGATTGAATTTATGCATTAAGTGCCTTGCAGTGCGCACTGATTTGAGGGGAGCAACTTTGCGAAAAATGATTGCGACAGTTGTGGTGCCTGTGCGTGACAAATTCCTGCAGCGTTCCTTTGATGATGGCCTCCTGCCTTGAGTGTTGTAAAATATGAAACAAAAATTAGTATTTTATGTATCTAAAATTACCTATTAGAGTGTACCTATGTATAAGTTGGTATTTATACTTTTTTATAATACGAGTGTCATGATCTAATCTAACGCAGATAGGACTGATTAGAAAATACTGATATAGAACTACGAGTAACTCCCCTCAATTTGTGGGTACTTGTAGACTTGGGTTCGCATGTCCTGCGTCGGATACTTTCCCGGCGCAAAGTATAAATTGTCGGTTTGCTGCCTTAGAGATTGTTGGGTTCTTCGACATTTCTGAACACATGTCGAGTTACTCGTAACCATCTTAAAGGCCTTGATCAGAGCTTGACTGCCTACAACAAAAGGTGTGCCCATAAAAGCGGAAATTAGAGCTCTAGGTTGGGTTATCGTGCCTGCTTTAACTCTCCGTCGCCTGGGACACATGGCACCCTTAAGGTCATCTCCCCTGATAGGGAAGGCATAGGGGCTTCTGTACAAACTGTTGACTGCTCCTAGACAGATGGGCTTCTCGTCGGCCCCGCGAGTAATCACAAATATCCGAAGACAAAAAGTATTGGAAATATTGGCTTGAATTTTAAAGAAGTCCTCAAAAACTTGAATGCCTTAAACTTTTCCTGAACAGTCATAATTTATAAAACAATGGAGTTTTCTACTTTCAACAATTTTCCTTTCGTCCGTGCGGCGACTCAGATTACCGTTGTCCGTTACATATATATTTACGGGAGCATATTTATGAGTTGAAATAGCCGTCTATTTACATTCCTAATGACATTGCAGCGCTTCTTTACTTTACTGCTTTTCTTATTTCTCGCATCTCCACTGACAGGTAATTTATTTCGAAATAAAAGCAAACAACAATGAACAAGCTCTGAAAAGGGGAGTGAGGAAAGTTTTCATTTTATTCCCCCCAAGTTTAAAGCGTAAATAAAACGTCGGCGTAGGGTAGGTTACATTTTATGGAATTCCTTCTACTGCGTTTGTTTGGGTACGAGTACGTTATGTGTGGAAAATAATTGGAGTCTTTGGCGCTGGTAAACACCGTTGCTTTGTTGTTGTTGTTATTGTCGCTTGTGCAAATCTCACTTTATGCCACACAATATCCAATAAATCTTTAAATGCGTTACGATTTCTGGGCTAGCTATCGCAAGCGCTTTACAATCTGCCACAGCAACGGCAGCAGTATCAGTTGCACTGCATAACCCTTTCATGAGCAGGACACCAATTCAGCGATATGCAAAGTGGGAGTAAAGGCACAAAATGGCTTTTTGTTAATAAAGCTGAGGTGGTAGCAGATACGTTGCGGCGGAGTGGGCGCAAATGAGAAAAAGATCTCACTAGACAATCACTTCCAGAGTATTGTTTGCAGCAAAAGTGTTAATTAACTTTGTAACAAGGCCATTTGCAATATTGCAAACTTTCGCCCAAAAAATTATACTTATGTCAAGGTTTTTGGTGAAGTAGGTAGTAGGTAAAGGCCCAGTGGCAATGAGTGTGTTTGTGACATTCAGAAGAGCAATGGCGAAGCCTTTTCAATGTTTGTATGGAGATACATAGGTTCACATAAATATTTCCCTGCCTGAGGGGCAAAGCAAAAGTGAGAATCGTAAAAATATTTTCAATGACACAGCTATGAATACACAAAGTAACTCTGATTGGGAGAGAGCTAAAGTTTTATCTTAAAATGAAAATTCAGCTTGCATGCAAATGCGGCAACATTTAGAAACAGATTTACAGCTAATATTTTTTATGCAAAATGCCAATTGATGATCAAAAAATTTATTTAATTTTTAATTTTTTGAAAATATACATAAAGTACACTTAATACAAATATTTTTCAGATATACATATTTATATATTACAATAGTATCTGTTAACAATTTGAGTACACACATTTTATATACATAAACCGATTTGTTTAGAAAATTGAGCTCCTCAGAAGATCTCCATAGTCGCCCCAAGGGGTCTACTCTGTATTGCGATTCGAAAAAAAATTCATTCGGATTCGGATGCTTGACACTAGGAATTTGTATTAGTCCGTGTCGCCTTTCAAATCGCATTGGCTTTCGAATCGCAATACAGAGTAGACCCCCTGGCAGTACTTGGCAGAGTTTGCCCAGTTCGTTTTGCAGATTTCTGGCAATAGTCTCCTAACAGGGCTTTGGACTTCCCTTGGCCTTCCTTAAGCAGCTGGCTTGCGTGTAAACGTCATATTAAGCTTCCTTTATACAGGAAATCCTTCATCCTTTCCTGGACCTTTGCATTCCTGGCTGACCCCAACCACCTCATTGGAAAGAGTACCGTCTATTTGTCTGATTTTCCTGCACGAAGTATCTTTTAATGACTTTCTGGCAGAGACATGGCCTACCAAGTACCCTACACTCCCTCACCAATACTCCAGGTTCAGAAAAAAATTTTAAATCAAGGATGCTACTCGAGGAGTCGAAGTTTGCCCTGCTAACGTGGGAGTCTTGCCGCTATTAGCTACACTTAGATTACTATAGAATAAAAAAGCTAGGTAAAAACTTTCCTCGCTCATTAATATCGCTGCACTCTCAAATTTAGTTGTGTACATTCACATCTGCGCCTATGGCGGTGTCTTGTCCTCTACACTTCTCCCCCTCTACCAGCTTTCTTTGCTTGCTGGGAAGGAGAGCATCAACATTGTGAGCAATATAACGCCATGGCACTCTCCGTCCTGTTCTATGACCACAATGGCTAGGTTCTCAGTGCTGACGAACTTACAAGTATTTTTGCTCTTACTCTGTCTTCACGGCTCACATAGTGAACGTGTAAGGTACGCACTTTCAGCCTAGAGACATTTCCACCCAACGACAGCCATGGCGCCTATACTTACACCATTTCGAGCGACTCCTTTTCCAATGTAATTCGAATTTGGCTCCAAGCTACCTTACTTTGCTGCAGGATGTTTAGGGTGATGTCGCTGCTTGCTCTTCTCCCACCCCCATAGCTTCTCCACATTCTTTGGCCTTCTCTGTTCAGCTCAGGCTTGCCAAGATTCCAAGACCTAGGATTCACGAATCCTCGTGCTTCGAGCGTACTTAGACTGTCGTATTTCGGGTTCCGCTTTGATGTTAGACGCTACCCACACCTCACGTCCATTTGCCATGCTATCCCACCTCCATAAGTTTCGTTACGAGAATCAAGCTACTTCCCTTTGTGAGTATATAGTATAGCAATAGAAGAGCGTACTCAGCCTTCACCAAATACGCTATACATAACTTAAAACTTAAAGCTCAAACGGTATCATTGGGTTCAGAGGCCTATCTAACACCGACAGACAGACAGACGTACACTTCTCTTTCTCTGGGAGTTCGGTACCGCTCCCTTCAACCAATTTAGTGCTGTAGCATCATTGCATTTAATATTTTTTAACCCATTAAACCACCGCGTCGTGTCAAAGGAAGACATAGGTCTGCAGGCGCTTCATGCATCATCCTTATCCGTTCTTACAGGTTTCTCACAATTTGTTTTTCATAGAACTCACTAATAGATGCTGCTTCGCTAATTTGTTTAGTTTCATACCAGGTGGCTGAGATACATTATCTCCAGCCTCCCGCTCATCGCCCCCACGCTCACCGCTGCTCCATCCAGGAGTTTTAGAGTTTGACGGTTATGTCGGTTCTTTACCGCTCGCTTTGCAGCTCTGATGTTAGTGCCATCGTCCCCCTGCCTTGCAGCTTGGAACGTTGACTTCATCACTTCTCCTGTGTCGCTTGGTCGCGGGTTTCTCAGGAAAACTTTTCTTCTTTCTTTGCCTGCTGCTGTTATGGTACCTGAACTCGCTGGAATTCAATCGTAGACTCTAAAACCATTCTCTACCCGCCTTTACAGTTTATTTGACCTGAGCCCACTTGTCGTTCTACCAGTCAGTTTCATCTATCATTGCTTCCAAACATTTCATAATATTGAGAGGCACAAAAGAGGGGGTTCGCCTCTCTGCGCCGCCTCTTCTTACTCTCCTTTAGTTCACCCTTTTTGGAACTCGCCAATAGCTCCCTTTCACGTGCTGAGCTGACAGTCTAAGCTAGCTTCGGTGCTTAATTTGCCTCCCCAATCTCTTCTACTGAAACTAGCTTTCAATAGCTTGGCAACCTGTGCATACGCGACTATCCTACATTTCAGATCTCAACGAAGGAAGAACTAATTGTCAGAAATAACAAATTTAGTTAATTGAAATTTTCTCTTTTATTTATTTCCTAATGATAATCCTATGCTTATTTCCAATCCCGATTGGCCTTAGGTCGCAAAAGCTGGCATTCTAATTAACACAAATTTTGCCTATTTATGTGTGTATATGAAAACAACCAAAATCCAAAAAATACAAGAGAGATATTACAGAAAATGCTAAGAACGCAAAGAAAATAGGGATTATCAAAACACATTAACTTCCTGCAGAAAATACTGAGTAATACCATAGAGCGTGGTTATTTATTGTTAACTGAAACCTCTTCTGGACTGCGTACACACGAAAACAAATATATACATACTTACATAGTTATAAGTTACTATAACGCTTAGCCAAATGCTTAAACCAAATACGCATGCCGACCATTGCATTAATTATTAACTTCCGCCAGTGATGTTACAAATGTCCTTCCACGCCGCTCACCTGCCTATGAAGCTGATTTTTATAGCTATGCTGCTCGGCGTTCCAAGCAATGTTTACTCAATTCGCTGTTGAACTCGCACAACAAAGCTTCACTGCTAACCTCTGCTAATTTTGTGCCATTTTATTTGCCCACAGTCTAACCGTTATATGGCCAGTATTCCTGTGCTCCTGTGTTCCTGTGCCCTCTAGAGCTTTTGTTGACTCTGTTTTGCATTCATTTTTTACGCATTAAATGTTTGCGTTAATTAAGTACGAAAATAGTTTACTTTTACAAAATGTGAGGTGCGGTGCGGAAGTTGAGTCCAGGGAAGGCGCACCGTTGTCCGTCGCCTTTTGTGAAAGTGGCAAATGTAAGTGGTAAGTTTTATTTACTATTTACACTCTCTTTCGCATTTTTGCCCCTGCGCTAAGGGAGTGATTTTGCCTTTTACCTTTTACTTTTTGACTTGAAGCGTTGAGTCTCAAGTGTGTAATTAATTACGCAGGTTTGCTGTTGTAGAGACTCGTTGGTTGTTTACTTTTTGGAGGAGAAAAAAAAATGTTAGTTACTTAGTAAACACTATTGGCAAGCGAAAATGTCGTTGAATACTTAAAATAGCAAGAAAGAAGAAATTTATTTATCGTTGTCATTTTAAGTTAGTAGGTACTCTGAAAATTATTATAGAATGCAATGATGGTGCCGTACTTTTCGATGCTCTAATATGTAAGGAAAAACTCTTAAAATTAACGGGAATAAAATAGCAAAACATGCCAAACATTGCATACTTCGAAATCTTTTCAATTATCGACACCCCTTCAACAAATTTTCTTTTATTTTACCTTAAACTGCTTTCGTTCGTCGCAAATGAATCGAAAATTGATTGAAAAGTGCATAAATAATAGGCTCCTCTATTCGAAATTTGCCCCCTTTTAGGCGATTCAAGTGACGTTTTGCACTTGTTGCAATTGTTCACTTAGCTTTCGAATTGAATTTCAATTGCCCTGAAGAAATTTATATTTGATCATTTTCTCTTTGTTCTATTTAGTTCGAAATTAAATTCTACTCTGAAGTGGTTGTATTTGCTCGAAATTGCATTTTTTTTTCTTTTTTATCCAGTTAACTGCGCGCGTTCGTATGAATATTATGCAGAGAAAGCACCAAATCAATTTATATGTCTTCAGAAGTTTCTCTTCAAAGGATTCCACTTGTCACTTTTATTAAGCTTCTATTTTTTCTGGAATTGCCTAAAAATTTTGTTTGCAGTAAAAATCTATTAAGCAACAGCAAGTTCTTGGCGGATGCTGCCGAAGTGACCACTTGGTTTCCCGACTTTCCAGGAAATATTGCCTTCTAAGTAATAACGCTTGATTGCAGAGGTCCAGCGGCTGCCAACAGAACGGCATTTTGCTGTTGTCTTTCAGACCTTCCGTGAACCGTTAATGCTTGATAGCCCTAACCATCTACAATAAAGAAATTAGCAAAGCCAACAAAATTATGTAGTTTTAGGAAATTCTGTGAAAAGTATCTTTCTACTTCACAGGACCTTAACTAAACAAACAGTTGAAAGTCATGTAGCGATATAACTACCAAACAACAGCTATACCAAAAGCTAAGACCACCTCTTCCCAGGTAGACATTGAAGTGCCACAATAGCTCACATGATGAAGCTCTAGAGAAAAGGAATGAAGGTGCTTTAATCCGCATATGAGTCGAAAAAATTTTATGAACCAGCCAAGTGGAAACGTCAGTGGGAACGGCACGGCGTGTCTTAATATCAACCCCGTAAGTCACCTTATGTATTGCAGTGGGAGGAATAAAGATTGAAATGTGACCCGAAGTGAAATATTTCTGTCACAAGATCCACACGAGCTTTAAGGTGTACAGATTCCCGGACCATATAAGAATGCAGAGTAAAGAGGAGGCTGATAGACTGACAAGAGCTACTGAGTAGAGCTCTTGTTAAAAATCGACTAGCCGGCTATTCGATTAGTCAAATAGTCGATTAGCTAATTTTTTGTCGACAGACAGTCGAATAGCGATTTTACGATTAGCCGCTCGAATTCGGCTAAACGTTCGCTTTCAACTAACCCCTCACCGTGGAGTATTCTGAAAATCGACTAAACGAAATTAGTCGAATAGTAACAGTTGTTCACAATAAAATTATTGTTATTAGCGCGGTCGGGTTTTGTCAATAGCATAAGTATTCAAAATATATAAACAAAAACACTGTTTATTGAAAGAAAACAACTAGTCGAATTCGAAAAATAACGGTTAGTCGAATAGTTGTTTGTGAGCGGTTAGATGAAAAATTCGAAAGTAAACGGTCGATTGAGTGAAGTC
This sequence comes from Rhagoletis cerasi, assembly GCA_029783565.1. Taxonomy (NCBI): domain Eukaryota; kingdom Metazoa; phylum Arthropoda; class Insecta; order Diptera; family Tephritidae; genus Rhagoletis; species Rhagoletis cerasi. The sequence continues at coordinate 9,409 of JAPVRG010247457.1, forward strand.
GACTACTTTTTGAAACATCTTTTGCTAATCGATGAACCGATTAGTCGACTAGTCGATGAACAAGAGCTCTATTGCCGAGTCAATAGGACCAAACTCCTACCGTGAAATAGGACCACATACTAACATAACACAGCTTCACCTCCTGCTATAATGCAACTTGGTCACTAGAGGAATTAATTATGGTCAGACGCTACGCAAATTTTCTCTCAACCACCGCTGCAACTGTTGGGTTTTCGCAGGACCTTAAAACTAGTCAAGGTCTTGTGATCTAATCTAAGCATTTAGCTGAGAATGGTCCCTTAATCTACATCCTTCTTATATTCCAATTTACACATAGTAGAACAGGAATAACGGGTAGTACAATGTACCAATCTTAGGAATAGTTGTTACAGTTTTGCACCCTGAAATTTAATTTTTTTTCTCCAGGATCGTACCAGGAACTCATTGGCTATATGTGATTTGATTTGTAATTTTCGATCAGGTGACACAATTTCAGTAGAGATTTCTACCAGTTCGAGATTGGTGGGTTCAGTGAGTGTCGTTATGGGCAGAGATTTTCGAACTTATCTACAGTGTAACCTCTCCTAACGGACACCTCTATTGGAGGGACACTTCCCTTGGGCGGACATTTTTTCCTATTCCAAGTCTTAGGTATAATTTACGGCACAAATTAGCCTCTCTTAAGCGGACTCTCTCTTGGCCAGACGCGGACAGTCAGTTTTTACAAAATTTGCTTAACCACCTCTATTGTAAGGACATTAAGGTTCTCTTCATAACCATATCCAACAAAAACCTCTCTTGGGCGGACGAGAACTGCTTGTAGGCGGACGAAATCAGAGCATGAAGAAATAAAACAAGTCAACGAAATGCTATATACAATACTAAATAAAAAAAGTGACTCCCCAGATAAAATTAAATGTTTTTTTTTCATGCACATATTTCGTTCGGTTTGCTCAGTTCGTTTTTTTCAGTTTTAACTGATGTAAATAAAAATCATTTATGTTTGTGTGAAAATGAAATACTTTTGAAAAAATACATACACATTTTTGTTTGAACGATATAACATAGAAGGCTTTTATTCAAATTCCAATATTCTAAAATGAGCTACTCCCCGTTGAGCTCACCTCTCTTGGGCGGACAAAAGTTGACTGACGTTGAGTGTCCGGCCAAGGGAAGTTTCACTGTATATACTTCTTTAACCCTAGACACCTAACCTTCGTCGATTCGACGAGTACGCGATTGAAAATTTGCTGTCTCTTTGATTTGAGTGGCTTTCTAAAAGACTTATAAAATATATATTTGAATTGTTCCAAAATAAAAAAAGTGATTTTATTTTGTAGATTAAAAACTTTTAAACATATATGTACAATAAACCAAACGAAAAGTTAAATTAATGTATGAGAAATAAATAATTTAAAAAATGTTAGTCGAATCGACGAATGGGTAGGTTTTAAGGCGTTCAGGAGAACGTTAAGTTTCCAGGGTTAATGTTTGTCATTTGATAGGAGTACAATCAACGTTACCAAAATGGCATCTTCTTTAATTGTAACCTATGTAAGAGGAGCAATCTAAATATTCAAAGAGAAAGTTTCTCATTTATCTATGTAGCTTACCTCTTCTCTTTCCTAGATAAATCGTGCATTATTTCACTTAGAGACTTATATGCGTCTCTTCCTGACCTTCACAGAGCACAAGTAGATAAATTGCAACAAAGCACAACCCACCTTTACCTACCAAACAAATAGTTTGGTCTACTCTTTAAATATACATACATATTTATGCACAGTTATTTTCTTTTGAAAATGTGAATTGAATCAAAGTGCATCTACCTCTAGCGCAGTAGCATGAAACCTGTCGCTGTAATCAAAGCCACGTTTATCTATCATTATATCACCCACATGCTGAGCTCGCGTACGCTTTGTTGTTGTTAATTTACATTATGAAGTGCATCGGTAGCTCAGCTGATACATTTCAAGGCGATACGTATAAAGGCAAAAATAACAACAAACTAACCGCAAACAATTTTTAACAAGTTGAGCAACAGCTGTGTGAAAAGAAAACCGACACACCAGACACAAATAATGCAATGCAAGCAGTGAAAAATGAAAAACTATTACAACTGTAACTGAAATATGCACAGACACATGCATAGTACCAGTATGTACTTTTATCAAGCCAGTTGAAATCAAAAGTGCGAAATGCAAAACGTATTAGGCACAGTGCACATTAGAGCGATACGATATCAAAGCGATATGAGTGTCGCTGTCGCACAAGTGTGCACAGTTTTTATCGCTTCCTATAAATTCCCACACTCAGCAGTTAATGTCGCTTTCATATCGTATCGCTCTAATGTGAAGTGAGTGCCGACCTGCGAGTTTTCTGACTGTTTGCTTGATGTCAGGAGATACTTTGTCTTGTTATTCTTTACCTCCGCCGTGGCAAGGCCGCACTTCTTGTTAATTGACACGGTCCTAGGTTCATTGTTACTTTCCTATTTATTTTTTGAGAAGAAGGAATACTCAACAATTTTAAAAAATACATACAAATATATATTTTGTTGCAATATTACCCTTAAGAGTACTATAGTTTAGAATTTTTAGTTCGCGAACGAACTAGTTCAATTGAACGATTCAGTTCGCTGAACGAACGAACTAACTCGTTCAGTGTTGATCAATGTCGTTCAGTGAACTTTTGGCAAATGGACTAGCTCGTTCGACCACTCCACTGACCGAAATCGCCCAACTCTACTATAGTTTGTCTAACGATTACTGATTAAATAAAATATCTTAATTTTGATGCTTAACTGCCGAACGAATTTACATATATGTATGCACATAGGTAATTTTTTTAGATATTCTTTATTTAAAAATTAACCGTTGAACCTTTAAAGGACAGTGAAAGAAGTAAAGTACAATAGGCGTCTTGTATTTTATAAAAATTTATAAAGGATATAAAGGTAAAGTGAGACAGCGCCTTAAAATAAAGGACGAAAAGTAACCGTATATATAACCATTGATAAAAGGCTGAGTTGGAACTCTAAAGTTGAAATAAACTTTTAGGGTAAGCTTTGCCCTAGGTTACATAATCAATGTGAACTTTTTCAACCGCGGCTCAGAAATCATTTCTTATATGAACTCCATATATTTGCTCAAGCAGCAACAGTCTCTCGAGAGTTGAAACTGACGGTAATTTTCGTAAGAACATGCATCTGAAAAGAATTTTTAAAAACATACCGGGTAAAGAAAGCTGATGGCTTTCTAACTTTTCGATAAGAGAAATCTGCTTTGGCAGTAAATTGAAGGAAAAATCCCATAATGCATAAGCATAAGCAAATGAGCTCGATCACTTAAATTCCAGATATGTAGGTTGCTACACAAGCGAGTCAAGGATGGAATACAGAATAGGTGAAAAATTTTATGGGCCGGTACTAAACTTTCTATTTCAATTACAAGATGGCCAACATTTGTTTAGGTGGAGGTGAAAAGAGTTTGAAATGCGCTTTTTTACTTGTCTCATATGTAGGATGGTCATCTCCAAGCGCGTCAAAAAGTGTTTTCGCTGTCATCAGGTTGTTCCCTAGGTATTTAATCATCTTGGATTACAGGTTTCGGAACCTCATAATCGGAATACGAAAGATCTTCCAGGTCCTTTGTTTGCTGCACTCAAATTCTTAACTTGGAAGATAGATTGATATTTGTTAAGGTATGCACTACAACCAGGAGATCTATGGTGCTTTCTTACTCCTTTCATAAACTTTGTGATTCTCGTTACCCTAAAGTTGTATAACGAAACATTATGAAAAGAAAGTTCTTTTTGTTTTAGTAATTTTTTATTTGTATTTTGTGTGACTCTTTGTACTTTTAGAAAGCCTACAACTTAAAACTTCTAAGGCTCTATGCAGTAGTATTTTCTTATTTGACGCTCATTAGGCCCTTAAGCTAGAACAGGCCTGACAGGTTACAAGCTTAACCACAACCATATGCAACTTGTCCCGCCCGTTTGCCACTCTTTATTTGTTTACTTTTACTTTCAGACTTGCGGCTGTAATAACCTTGCAATAGTCGGCGGCAAAATGTTGAGTCTCCTGAGCGCGAAGGGGCGGCGTT